>MVJL01006768.1:0-56467 GCA_002156465.1 Macrocentrus cingulum | reverse complement strand
GAATCATGACCTTAATAATCAAAACAATCCCTTTCAGTTAACGTTTTCTCACTTGCAACAGTTAAAATAAAATTTTACCGAATAAAAACTATAACCTCAAAATATGCTTTCGAATCTTACCATTGTAATCTGATTTCCTCACATGTAAACGGCGTACAACTCAAATCATGTGCCGTGGAATAATTGATTTAGGTATTTCTATCAACATTAATCCTCCAAAACCATTCAATTTCGCGGATATTTCCATTTATCTGCTATAGATTTGCCGTCGTACGTTTGTACGAGATAGAGAGAGACAAACTAATATCGATTTTACACAAAGATGGCGTCGATGAGCTGTTCTATAGGTGGAATCCAACTTTTGGCGGGCTTTTTCAATTTTATTATTTTTCTTGTCTGAAAATTCGGCATATTCATTCATTGTAAATTCAATTGTCAATCCCCATAAAGTAATAAACAACAAGGTGACTCAATATTTTCTCTTTTAATAAATGTTTTTTATGGAGCATTGAATTCCCCACAAGCGTCAAGAATGTGTGCATAAAAATACACTCGAATACAGTGTCATACAAAATATTAACACTGTTTACTTTGGCACGTTTGCGTGTTCTCGAGAAATAAAAATTAATTAATCTTTTTAATTAATCAGTTTGATCGGTTATTGAACTATGTTACTCTCAGATAATCAACAATATTTTCAATCTTGGTAGGTAAGATGAAACGATTGATATAATCAAGCTCTGCGATATCTCGAGGTTTTTCGAGTGGATAATTAACATACATATCGCGAATGAGACTTTTCAGCGACGCCACAGCTTTCTCAAAGTTGTCAGAGTACAGCTGAAAGCATTGATAAATATATCAGTAATATCCAAGTTAAATGAATACTTGATATACAGTGCGTATTACCACGAGAGAGAAAAATCCAGGATTATCGAGGTGTTGACCGATATAAATTTCTCGCGATTTTAACACGACTTCAATATACGTATCCATGAGATACTTTGGGGTAACGTCCAGCGAGGACAAGCTATCAAGTGATTCAATGCTAGATTCTGATGAAGATTCATCTATAACTCGATCTTCTCGAGGTGTTTTTCGACGCTTCAACATCCTCTCTCGCATTTGATGCTTTCTCCACTCCGGATCACCCACAATAATAGTTGTATTTTCATTCAGAATCACCTAAAAATCAAGTGAATCATCAGGTGAGTGTGCATTTTCATTTGATGATGTAGTAACTTTCAGCTCAGAGTCGCTAGTGACTGTTGAACGACTCCGCAAGTATCTAATGCCCTCCAAGCTGCGAAATTTTATATGTCTGCGTTCCTTCCACGAATCTTGATGAGTCTTTTGGGGCATTGATTTACTCGCTTGTGCAGAATCGTTGGTCAGATGAACTTCCCTCGTTGGACAGGGAAAAATATCCAAAGAGTCAATGATATTATGTAGGATATCAGTCACAAAAGAGATTTTACTGGCCTTTGATTGCACATGGGGTTCACTGGGAGGTTTGCCGATGCACAAAGCCCACAGGTTCTCTACGCTATCTCTTATCCAATTAAATACTTTGAATTTGTTCTCAATCCATTCACGGTGGATCTTCTCATCTGTCGTTAGCACAAGAACTAATCTGACATTCGGATATTGCTGTTGCATTTGAATCGTTGCCTGCAGATTCATCTGAGTTATTCCCACTTTATTTTCCATCTTCAGCTGAGTGATTTCGCGACGATCTGCGTTGATAAGCAATTATATACGCATATAAAAACTGATACTATGATAAATTATCTCATACGAAATCCATAAATATCGCCCACGAGTTCTTCAATAGTCAGAAATTCACCGCTGCGCGCCATTTTATTGAATTCTTCCCTTTCTACAAAGTAATATACGTCGCTTTCAATAGCACTCGATGATAATTCACGTGTCGTGTAACTACGACAGTATTTTACCTACAAAAAGCCGTAGATGAGGTGCCTGAATATGAATAAAAAACGGCTGGTATTGTTGTTGAAAAAATACCTTTTTCGGCAGTAATTCAGATATGTACATCCCCAATGCCCCTTTTTTAACTGCGGAGGGACCAGTAAGGATAATTAAGGGTGGACAGACCTCGTCGTAGGGAATATCGCTCTTTGGAACACTCAATTGGTCCAACAGTATGAGTTTTGTTAGCCCGCGAGATGCGAGTAAACTGGTAGGTGGATCAAATATCGTCATTGCAGCAATCTAAAAAATAATTGACGATTATTTTTGTGAATTTGAAGATAATAATCAAGTAATATCTGCTTGCACCTTTTCCGATACTGCCACTTTTTCTCCATCAATCAGCGTCAAGTTGGGCATCGAGTGTAAAAGAGCCTCCTTGTATTTTGGCCACTTTGTGCACGGATTGCCGGCTAAATCGAGTTTGCGAACTAGGTTGCCCAAATGCGATAATTCCATCAGATCGACGAGTTTATTGTACGTCAGGTCGATGTATCGTAAGCAGTAAGCATTATTGAAAAATTTCAACGATGATAGACGATTATGTCCCAAATAGATTGTTCGAAGATTTGGCAAGACATTGATTCCTATCGCAGGATGATTGGATTTTAATTTTTTTATGCAGTTGTAACTCAAGTCGAGCTCTTGAATGTGAAGATTGTCCAGATTTTCAACGCACTCGATGAAGTTGTGAGATAAATTTAAGTATCGCAAGTATCTATCACAATAATATATGTTATTTTTTGTCATAAAAATGTCAGGAAAATTATTTACCTCAAGTTTTGTAATCCAGAAATGGCATCGATCGAATTGTGAGACAAATTCAAGTGAACTATGCTCCAAAATTCGTCTAAATTCTTTATTGACGTCAATTTATTGTAAGAGAGGTTGACGTAAGTTAAATACCAGGGAGGAGAAAAATTCAGGACGTCTGTCAATTGATTGTGAGCTGCATTGAGGTGCATAAGATGAGGAATATCTCCAAGCGCTGATAAATCTGCGAGATTATTGTTTTCTAGGTTCAAGTATTGTAGGTAATGGCAATACCGCAATGCCGAAATGTCAGTTAAACCCTGCGGAAATAAATAAAGAAAATTTACCAAATAAAATTAATTGTTAATAAATAACACTTACCAGATTTTGTAAATTACACTTGGTGAGAGCGTAACGCTCGACCAGTGGGACTTTTGTCAGCAAGGATAGAGAAGCTGCTATCATGCGATCAGATAAAATACCTTGTTGCTCTCGTTTATCTAATTCCAGATGCGTTAATTTTTGTACTTTTATGATTGAGGCATTGCTTTCAGTCCAGATATGAGAATGCCTTCCGGGCAATCCTTTCCATCCACTCATTTCTCCGCCAGACCTGATGACCGTAATTTCTCTAAAACAATTGACAGTACACATATATTATATTATATTGAATGGCGTTAATTAATCTATTAATTTTTCTTTTATAATAACTAAGCGCCCAGGTATCCAGCATAAACTACTATAAAATTGGTGTTTATTATTACCGGAGATTTTCTGTTGTCATATTTAGTCGCCATTGTGCTAACGATGTGCTTTAGTTGGATATGATGATGATGATGATGATGATGATGATGATGATGATGATGATGATAATGATGATGATAATGGAGGTTATCTTTGAATAATTAATATGAATTTAAAGAATTTATTCATAGAATTTTGAGCACAGTTTAAACATCAATTCGGAATATACATATATGAGATCAAGAAATACTCTGTTTGTATGATAGTATAATAACTGACGTGACATACATTGAATAACATCACATAAACAAGACGGTGAAGAGCTTAGTTTTTTTAAATTGGTAAAGATCGCTGAGTATCTCTTCGCTGTCCTTTTTGCTGGGCAGCTCCATTGGCAAGACTGTTACTATTTCCCCGAGCAAACTGAATAAATAGTTGCTCCAATGTCGAAGAAAAAATGACAAAGTCTTCAATGCAACTAAACTCCGTCTTCAAGTCGTCCATCAACGTGTACATGGTCGTCCAAGATACTTGTGGATCAGTAACGTGGTATCCGAGAAAACCAGTATTTTCGTCAACCAATTTGCAGGTCAAGTTCGACTCAATGCGCTGCTTAATGCTCGCAATGTCGTCGCTTTCTCGGGTGGGTGTGAGCTTGATGTGAATGTTGTATCCAGCGCCGAATCGCTGCTTGAGCTCCTGGCTGGGACCCACGCACACTATCTGTCCTCGAACCATGATGACCAGACGGTTGCACAGCACCTCACACTCCTCCATGCTGTGTGATGTCAGTATTATCGACTGTCCGGCCTCTTGACACAACTTCAGCGTGCTCCAGAGCGAACGCCTGGCCGCAGGATCAACTCCCGTGGTCGGCTCGTCCATCAGCACCAGGGGTGGGTTGCCTATGAGTGCCATGGCTATGTTTAGTCGTCGCTTGTTGCCACCGCTGTAGGTCCATCAGCACCAGGGGTGGGTTGCCTATGAGTGCCATGGCTATGTTTAGTCGTCGCTTGTTGCCACCGCTGTAGGTGCCACTGGGCTGAGAGGCGCACGCCGTCAGATTGAGCTTGGTCACCCATTTCTTCACCACGGTGGCCACCTGGTTACTCGGAATGCCACGCAGTCTGGCAAATAAGTACAAGTGGTCCCACGCGTTGAGTGCGTCGATGATGGCATCCTGCTGCGGGCAGTAGCCCATGTGTGACAGGTACTGAACGCGATCGGACACGATGTTGTAGTTCTTCAGGTACATCGTGCCACCGTGCGGAATCTCAGCTCCAGTCAGCATTCTGAATGACGTGCTCTTGCCTGCACCGTTGACACCCAGGAGACCAAAGCACTCGCCCTCCTTTACTCGAAAGGATATTCCTTTTACGGCCTGGAGTTTGCCATAGCTCTTTTTCAGTCCGTGAACAAGAAAGACATTTTCATCACACACGATGCTCTGCTTGGCAGCTCGTGCCGTTATTTCGTTGGCGACAATGGCATTTTCTTTGCTAACCATCTCATCCTGGTCTACTCCACTTGTTGCCTGTTTTTTTCCGCGGATTTTCGCCAATAATTTGGCAACGTATTGTTGCTCAAGAATGAAAATAACGGCGAAGAAAAGCAGCGACGAACATCCAAGATATGTGATGCTTGTACTTAAGCTGGGATATTTGAAGCTTGACATTTTTTGAGAATCGAAATATCTAAGAGGCTCCTCGCATATACCATTAAGACATTTCATGGCACAACAGCTGTGAGCGAAAGATGACTCGCAGTTTAACCTCATCACATCATCCGACATTCGACGACATTGCGCATTTTCTCCTGCGATTTTAAAAAATTCAGTGTGACCATATATGAAGCTCATATATGGTACGAGTAAAAATATTGGGCTCTGAATTTTATAAAAAACTTCAAATGCATGATTCTGCCAACTGACATTTACAAATAATAAAATCACTTCAATAATTCCGATGATTAATGGCGTTACGCTGAGAATGTTGATCGTTATATTCGTTGACTTCTTGAAAAAGCTACTCACGTAAATGAAAGGCAAAGCACTTATTCCAAACAGCAGGAATAATTCCAATGTTATCATTATTTCTCTTGTATGGTATAGCTGAGTTCCCAGAGAAATATCAACCAGAATAAATGATCCTATAAGAATCAGTATGGACATCATGTATATAATCAAGTCAAACACGAACATTGAGGCCCAGTACATCAACTTTGGAGCACCCGTCATTCCTTGCAGCTGCTTTACACCGGATAATGCCTCCTGCAGTGGTTGCGTAACGTAGAGCGCCAACGCTGACGCCAAAAATACAATCATGAATAGACTTACTATTAAGCTCTTAATGTCACCGAGTTCCACATTAATCGTGCTTATGTGGGGAAGTGCTTGTGCCGAAATCTCAATGGAGCGTACTTCATCACCAGTCAAAGTTTTTATCAATGCATTTGACAAAGCATTAACAGTAATGGGAATGCTGTAAGCTGCAGAACCCGAGTAAAACCCTTTGGTAAATATGTGTGTTTCATTTGTCGCAAATTCGCCAGAAATGATTACATTTTTACGGTACGATTTTAAATCATCACGTGCATACCTCAATAGAGCATCAGTCAGATCCTCATTTTGCTGAATAAGTATACCTGTGCCACTATAATCTGCGATAGTATTTTTGTAATATTCCGCTATTGTCGCATTTTTACTGCGAATAAATGCTTTTGCGTGAGGGTACATTTTCAAGTTCCAGTCCATGGGCTTATTAGTGGTGGGGGATATTCCGAATGCGAGTATAAGCAGAATTGATGAAAGGCATGGAAGTAGCAGACTGAATCCGGTGATCCACGGATTTTTGCGAACCAACATGAATTTCTTAATCAAAAAAGCTATGAAGCATTGCATGTAGTAATCTGCACCTGTAACGCGCTGAAAGGATTGTATCTGGTCGTTTGAATCAACTTTGTCAGCTGTTTCTTCTCGCGTTACTTTAAGAAAAACTTGTTCCAAGGTTATGATCGACACACTCATTCCTGTTATGCCCAATTTCTTCTTCGACTGCTCGAGTTTATCGAGAATCTGAGGTAAGTCACTGGAGATTGGAATAGCGAGAACGATTTTTCCCTCGTCCTGACTTGAGACTTGAGCACTCATGTCAATTTCCTCGAAAATTTTACTCAGGTTGCACCAAGACTCGACAGACAGTGTTACCTCGATCTGGCCGTCTCCGTAGAGTTTCTTCAGGAACATCGAGGTCCCGTAGCTCTTGAGTTTACCGGTATGCATTATAGCCACCCTGTCGCCAAGAATATCGGCCTCTTCCATGTCGTGAGTGCTGATAATAATTGTTTTTTCCCCACGGAGCTTCAGAACAATGTCCCAGACCTCGCGCTTGCTCTCTGCATCCATCCCCGACGTCGGTTCGTCCAGAATCAAAACGTTGCCATCACCAATCACTGCCATTGCCAGGCACAGTCTTCTCTTCTGTCCTCCCGACAGCTCTTTTGGGATTGCATGCTTTTTATCAGTCAGATTTACCTTGGCCAGTAGCCTATTCACGTCAATTTCCAATTCTTGGTTTGTTTTATTCTTGGCCTTCAGTTGCCCGAAGAACATCAATTGCTGCTGCACATTCAAGTCGGGAAATACTATATCTTCTTGAGGACACAGGCCGATATTGTCACTGATGGCTGTTGGATCATTCTGAATATTTTTTCCATTGATAAACACTGCCCCGTCAGTTGATCCAGTTAGACCGGAGAGAATGGACATCATGGTTGTCTTGCCGGCACCATTGTGACCGAGCAGGGCGGTTATTTGACCCTTGTAAAAATCCATGGATACTCCGCGCAGTGCGTAGACATTTGTTCTTCGAAAAAAATCAGTTGGATAAATTTTTTTAAGGCCTCGAATTCGAATACCGGGTTCGAAACTACCGGGTGGTACAACTTCAAATTCCTTCTTTACGGGTGTGGTGTGTTCAACGTCTACCTTTTCCTCGCCAATTGTGATTCGATTATTTTTCCGCTTCTGAAATAAATCATATAAAAAATAATTATTGTCCAGCATCATAGAGAGAAGTGATTATAATTACTGAAATTCAAACAAACCTGGAAGCAAAACAGTGGGCTCAAGCTGATGCCATATTTTCCAGGTCGAACCGAATACACATAGATGGTCATGAAAAAGTGGAATAGTGCCCCAAGGATGGAAAAGATCATCATCACTCCAATACTACCTTCAGCAGGTCCTTCACTCGTGCCGGCAATGAACATATTTGACCATTGAACACCAATAACTGAAAATTAAAAGTTATATTAAATTTCCATTAAATTAAATGCTGTTTTCATTGCCTACATTTGTATTCGTAAATCGCAATTTCTGAAAATAGCCCCTTAAATATAAAACTTGGACTAATGATGCCCAAATACAGCAGGAAATGAGCTCTTTCATCATCAAAGACAAAAGTTGCAACAATATTCATCAGCAACATTACCATAAAAGTTGCAAATGATCCCCAAGACGCTGAAAAAACAATAAATCAGGTTTTTATTGCTCTATATGATAAAATGATGAATCTTTAGAGAAAATATTAATATATAGCATTGCTTACGTTTCCAGAAGTAAGCTGACACATGGCAGCCAAAGGTAATTAGGTGGCAAATATGTAATAACAATGCAAGCCACACAATGAATCCATTGCCATACAATAAAAATGGTGGCATGAAATATGTCAAGATTACGACAAGTGGCATCAAATAAAATGTGCTACATAGAGCACCACTGAAAAGCCAGCTGAATAAGTTTAATTGTTTTTTTACCCCGTTCACCGACATCAGTATCTAAATAAAATTCATTTAATGAACTATTTCATATCCAACAATTATTACACTTTCATTTTTATGCTTACGTTTATGCCAATGTGCTTCTCATTAGCCGGAAAAGAAATTTCGATGCTTAAGATCATGAGAAATCCAACCTGGATTAATTGAATCAGAATGCCATCAGTAGCAATCGAAGATTCATTAATTTTAATATATGGAGGATAGGGCATCTGTTGAATCTTCATTTCATATTGAAGGCCGGGTGCATCAGATTGGACCTCATTGATCAACACTTTATCGATGCAGAATTGCAGTGGTAATTCAATGCGAAATTTGTATCTCGTAGCCACATTGCTATTTTCCGTTGAATCGTAGAGATTGGTTTCAAGTGACCCTGATGTTCTGAACTTGTATTTTACATTCTTCGGTAAGGCATTATTATCCATATTTTGGAACACTACACCGATGTATTGTGCATAATTATGATGTGATTCCTTCTCACGTCGAATTTCTGTTATCATTGTGTCTTCATCTAATGATCCGATTATAGCTATAAAATAAATTAAAAAAAAAACAGTTTTTTTTTTCGTTCTTTTACAATCAATACGTAATATTTAGAGGCGTCAGTGAACTTACCCTCATGTCCTAGTTGTAGACATTCTCCGAGTTTCGACATCAATTTGAGGGTGAGATTATTGACTGGCGTATATCTAATCAACATGTCCGATTGATTGAAATCAAGGCTGTCTGTTTCGTGTAATGTATTATTCACAATTTTTTGTGCTCGTTCAAACATTCCCGTTCGAAAAACTTGAGCAATCAAAAATAGACTGATGGGAATAAGTATTTGCATAATGGTAAATTGTAAATAGTGCTTTTTCCGAGCGAGAAAATTTTTTTTCAACAGCAATAAAAATATTTTCCCTGCCATAGTTGCAGTCAAGTCTTTGTTAATTTCCAGTCCAGAAGTATTCTGTCTGTAAAAAATAAAAAAATAAATACAATCATCTTATAAAACTATCAGATTGAGTATTAATCTTACCTTACAGATTTTGGAGGTGATTTTATCAAAAAAATGGCCGCGAATTACGACATATTGTTACTTACGTCGAGTTGTTCTGACGCAAATCACAGTATCGCCGTATTATTCGAGGAAATGTTGTTTCTCTTATTTGTGTGTTACTTGACGTCCACAGCACAATATTATCTTCTTCCGCGTAAGTATCAAAGAACAAATATGCTCTATAAATGAAACAGTTCTAGTCGATGTAATGACACATTAAACTTTACTGGCAAACGCTGATTACGCACTGAAAATCCGTATATACGCAGTAACGCTTGTCGAACCGGCGAGCGGCATGCACACGTGGCCGCGTGGATGTGGCAACTGGCAGGTGACAACAGATAAACCTCTATAGCGAATCGGGAAACGGCGTGAGCCCACGTGAGCGGTAATATCATAAGGACGCAATCAAAAAGACACCGCGCGACTAGGGTATATCACGGTAATGGCCAGCACAGACATGGTATATGGTATAACCACACCGTTTTTATATGCAGATTCCATCGTGCAATCGTGTGGCACAACGGTCTACAATGAAATGAATTGTATACATGAAATTAAAGAAATATATCAATAATAATATTTTAATAGATAATAAAATTTAAAAAAAAAAAAAAAAGAATGCTTAATTCTAATTTTGTTCTGCTTATTTTGACACGACGTCTGCATGTTCTGAACCTCGAGAAATAAAGATTGTAATTAATCTTTTTAATTAATCAGTTTGACCGATTATTGAACTATGTTACTCTCAGGTAATCAACAATATTTTCAATCTTGGTAGGTAAGATGAAACGACTGATATATAATCAAGCTCTGCGACATCTCGAGGTTTTTTCGCGTGGATAATTATATAACATATATATCGTTTGTCAGACGAATTTTCTTCGTTGGACAAAGGGAAAATATCCAAAGAGTCAAATTTACCGAATAAAATTAATTGTTAATAAATAATATTTACTAAATTTTGTAAATTACACTTGGTGAGAGCGTAACGCTCGACCAGTGGGGCGGTTATTGTCAGCAAGGATATATAGAGAGGCTGCTATCATGCGATCAGACAAAATACCTTGTTGCTTTCGTTCATTTAATTCCAGATTCAGTCATTTTTGTGCTTTTATGATTGATGCATATTGCTTTCCTTCCAGAGATGAGCATGATATCCTCCGGGTAATCCTATTTCTATCCACTCATTTCTCCACCAGAACTGATGACCATAATTTTCCTAGAACAGTATTGACACATATTTTATTATTTGAATTTGATGGTTAATTGATTTATTAATTTCTCTTTTGTAATAATTAATGGTACATGTACAATACTAATAGAGAACTGGTGTATTTTTTTACCGGAGATTTTCTGTTGTCATATTGCGCCATTGTGGTATTGTGATGGTTTGGTTTTGTTGGTTATATGTATCATAGTATATAGATACATAGTCGTTATAGAGGTTATGATTCCTATTCACGACAATATCTGTGGCGACTAGATAAGAAGCATAGATTTATTTTTTACAGTCACCGCTTTGATACAATAAAAAATACCTGCATTTGTCGGCAGAATCATGAAATCAAGATTTTTATTTTTATTGTGTGTAATCCTCGGTGAGTTGGGAAACATTTTTTAGTGATAACTTGATCAATCTTACCGCAGAACATGTAGTGTAAAATAATTCACAGATTGTTAGACGATTCATATTAAAAAATAATAATTCTTAAGTAATGAACGATGTTGAATCTATACGTACAATAAAGTAAAAAAAAAATGGTATAATTTTTTTCAAGACTTATAATTGAGATATTTTTTTAGCTGCAGTATTGAGCTCGGCAGAAGTGAACCACCAGCCTCGAGGCTACTACAAGGATATTCCTGAATCAAAAAATCCTAAATCTGCGGCAACCATTAACACTGCATACAATGCCAATGCTCAGAGTAGTGGTGTCAAGCAGCAAGCTCGTGAGGATCGTCCAACAACACGAGGCATTGGGCTCTCTGCTTGGGGAATTGTTGGTCTTATTCTTGCTGCAATACTACTCGCAGCCACGGGTTATTATGCATTTATCTTTTATCCATTTGTGTGCAAAAAAGAGCGCAATTACGACATCATAGAGCTGACTAACGTGTGATAATAGAGATACACTGTAGTTGTATTTTTAAGGAAAATATTTTTTACTCTGCCAAGTACTCGCTTGATCTTATATTATATACGGTGTCATATGACGAGTTTTTTATATGCAATATTTTCTAGAGAATTTTAATTTTTTATGATAAAAATATTGACTGACTGATTTACAAAGTCGAAAATGCTTTGGACTAAACAGTGATTTATACATCATGTAGAATTACGTACTTGAAAATTTTTATACCTATATTCACAGACATAATTTTTATGTCTGTTTTTATGTAAGAATAGTATTCACAATAAATTGCCAAAATACTTTCTATAATTTTACATGTATTTTTCTTATGAAAAGAAACGTTTATAATTTTAGTTAGAAAAGTCTTGATGGTAATTATATATTGTGCATCATGCAATTGATATTATTAATTTAGTTTTATTAGTACATCGTACACAAATCTTGACATTTATGTCTGAATAATTCCGAGTGGTGATTCCATTAATTCTAGAATGTATTTTGTTAAAATTTCATTTCAAAAAATATAAAATAATTCATGATTTTCAAGATTGATAATAAATGCCATGTAGAATGTGTGTCGCTTACAAAATTTAGTTTCACAGTAAAGTACTTGAATTGTTCCCTATATCGTCTAAACAAATGGAAGAATTGACATGTGTGGAACTATCCATTCAATGCAAACTTATTTTCCCTCATGATATTATCATTATCTTATCCTTACAACTCATCCTTCTCGAGATCATCCTCCTCTTGTGGCAATTCACCGTCTTTGCCATCCCAGGCGTCAATTTTGTTGATCTTCGGCAATTGAGCACCCTTAATAGGAGCAATTCCTCTCGCTGTTCCATAACTAAGCTCCCTAAAGAATTCATTGAGACCATTTTCAGAAAAGCTACCTCGGAACAGCAGGAATTTCATTTTTTTAGCATTAACCGCGGCCAAAGCAGGGTAGCCAAAACCACCGATTTCCAAAACCTCTTCAAGTGGAATTTGGGATCGAGCCTGGGCCCAAACCCAGCCCCACATCTTCTGCTTGTATTTCTCACTCAAAGTCTTCAATACTTTCAAGTAATCATTTCGACAGCTGGACTGGCAGTCGAGAATGTGCGGCAATACTGCGACAATACACAGAGGCTTCTCATCACAGGCGTCTTTCAGTACTTGCTCCTCTGTTAATTGATTGATTTCCGGAGCTGGAAGATTGGCAGCAAGATTATCAAGAGCCCAACTGACGATATCACTCTGACTGCGGCCGCCAGTATAATCTTCGGCCGACATTTCCGTCTTCTTTCCCATGGGGAAGTACTTGATTGTTGGATATCCACTAATCGAGTAGCGTTGAGCAGTTACAGTGTGCACTGTGGCGTCTAGGGCGCCCAATTTGACTTTGCCCTTGAGTTCAGTAGCTGCACTTGCCCAAACTGGAGCCAGTTTCTTGCAGTGACCGCACCAAGGAGCGTAGAACTCCACCAGCCACATGTCCTCCGAGTCCAGCACAAGTTTCTTGAAATTTGCGTCGGTCAGCTCGATTACATCGTCAGAGGATGACTTTGATCGCGATTCATGGCTCGAGTCAGACCTCTTGCCACCAAGAGCATCGTTAGCCTGCTTTCTCGCTGCGCTCAGTGCGGCATCAACGACATCCGAAGCTTCTCTACGTCCGTTGTAGTCTTGAGGCTTATTTTTATTCGGGCCAGTGAATATTTTCACTGTTGGGAATCCTTTAACACCGTATCTTTGAGCAAGAGACTGATGTTCATCGGCATTTACAGCTCCAACTTTAACAATTCCCTGCGACAGAGGAAAATTTTATTAGTATATTTGTTTGTGTTATATTAAAAGTAGATTTTATAAGTTTTATTATCACTACCTTGAGGGCTGCAGCTGCAGATGCATATGCACTGGCGAAAGACTGACAGTGTCCACACCACGGGGCATAAAATTCCACGACCCAAACCTCATCGCTGTTGAGGACGAGTTTGTCAAAATTGCTTGGCGTCAATGATACAACGGCCGAGTTGGATTCAAACATACAGTTAGCACTCGCAATGAGCAGGAACAAACCTAGATAACCAACAATAGTGTCAATTCAAGTCACAAAATCAAAATACCGTCTCTTCGCCGGCTTATTTAGATGTCAGTGAGACCATAGCTGTTAAATTTGTATCGAGTTGTTGTAGGAATTATTTATAGATGAGTATTCTTACCTAGTAATGCCTGCATTTTTCTAGTTTTTTCAGTCGTTCGAGATTTATTCGCACTCGATCATACACTCCGATCTAGTCTATGCAAGGAACTATTGAACAAATGGACAAGATCTTTTTCTTGAACAGTAAGTCACCGCGCTGATGATGATACATGTACACCAATGACCACTCTCGTGGATCCTTTTCATTGGTCCACACCGATCAATGGCTGGAGACCACCTACACGGCTACACCGATGCTCGTACGTACGTGGGTGCCATTAGGCTTGTTTACATGCACTCGCATGCTCGCTCTTACCCACAGTCGTGCACGATGACGGCGCGTGTGCGCCGGAGCTATTGTTGGTAACTTTGGAAAAGTTGTGCACGACCAGATTTATTGCAAATGTCCATCACACGAGCACAACAAGCCTTTCGTTTCATCTGAAAAGCCGGTTTCGTTAGCTTAGTGAGTCTTTTAAGAGTGTATTTCATGAATTATGTGTATTTTAATCATAGTTCAGTGGTTTTGGGTGCTAGAACTTGGCTCAAAGATGAATTGTATGCTAGTCAACGGGTAAATTGACGAATATTTGTGTGAATTTTTTGTTGATTTTTCGATAGAATTGTCGCTATACAACTGTCGTATAGATGTTATGATTTTAAAGTGACTTTTTCGGGCATGGATGGAATATTTTGACAGGGATTTGATTAATTGGTGTCTTGGATCACGTAAAAATACTTTTCCAATGTATATAACGATTTGTTTTTTTGTTCATTTTCAATGTGTTTAACTCAATTGCATAACTGGAATGTGGTTACAAATAGCAAAAAAATTTTTCAAGTGTGGGGGATATGCAGTAGATTTACTGATAAATGACATTTTTATATGCAAAATTACGAACAACAATGATGAATTATTAATAATTGAAAAAAATCCCAGATAAATTACTTATTGGAAATTTTTTAAATGAAAAAATTTTTAATTAATCTTGGGTATCCGCACATGCGCAGTAGAAAAATAGCCGCGGAGGGGATAAAAAATTTTCCTGCGAACGGAAATGATGACGCCATTTTTGCCAGTCACGCAGCGACATTGAACAGGTTTAGACACGTTCGAAAAATGTAGACGCGTTCGAGAGAAATTGAGTGTAAAAAAAAAACATATTACGCCATGGAATTGAGTTCAATACGAGTTTGCATATGCATATCATATGAATATCAGTCGGATTCGTGTTGACGTGAGTGCAGTGAAACGGATTGATGTGAAATAAGTGAATTTGTTGACTGAAAATGGGATTCTAAACGCGATGTTTTCTCTGTGGTCAGAAAATACCGTTTTCTTGTTACACATTATACTGGTCAGCCGGTAAAGACAAAAGTTTCGATTCTTTGCTTCGTAAAAAAAATCACATATCGTCATCAGTGTGACAGTGTTGAGTGAGGTCATTTTATACGTGAGTGTGCGTCGAATTACGTCAGTGCAGTGATAGAGTGGACTGAAGGTGAAAGCCAACTGACATTTTCTGGACATTTAGAACGTCTTTCCCGCCGTTGCAGTACTGAAGTACGACGAGAATTGGTAAGTCAAATTTTCATAACTCTTATACATGAAGGTCAATTGCGCCGGAAAATTACTTCGACGTTTCCGCTACATTCATGAGTATTATCGTTGCTGAAACTAGGTGCTCCCATTGTGTTTAGGGAGTCGTGGGAATTTCTGAATAATATTGGCGAAATTTGTTTTTGAGTATAGGCATCAGATAGATAGATAGATAGATATGTATAGGCGTACACGTCATACTCAATTGACAACAAAATTATAAATTGAGTAGTAAGTCGTAAAGTTTGTCATAATATTTTTTGAGATTATTTCTTAGATCATTTTTAGATACTGATTTGAATAATTAATTAATTCCACGCGGGTCAAACGTACTTATTAGGAGATCGCGAAATAATTTAAATTGCTATAAAAAAATTCCGCTCTCATATTTGGCGATCTACAGCGAAGAGATTAGTTTTGGAGTCATTTTTTGATGCTTATTTGGAAAAATGATTAGTTTCACATGGCTGCAACACCCTTAAAAAACAGAAAATTAATTAAAATCACTTTAAAAATGCCATTCAGCAGCCAAAATGAAAGTAAATGTCTTGTTATTTATTGTATTCACTAAAATCACACCAAAATTCTTGGTTTTTAGGCCGGCTTAATCTAAAAATGCCATTCAGCAGCCAAAATGAAAGTAAATGTCTTGTTATTTATTGTATTCACTAAAATCACACCAAAATTCTTGGTTTTTAGGCCGGCTTAATCGTTGTCGTGGCTGAAGACTATTAGGACCGATAAATTTAGATGCATTTTATCACGCTGTATATAAATAATCGAGCAGCTTAATCGGTAGACTAATTTTTCCCGCGGTGATAACAAAAAATCGCTCAAATTCGCGGTTTTTAGGGCTGCTTAATCGGTTGTCGAGGCTCTAGACTATTGGGACCGACAAATTTAGATGCATTTTATCACGCTGTATATAAATAATCGAGCAGCTTAATCGGTAGACTAATTTTTCCCGCGGTGATAACAAAAAATCGCTCAAATTCGCGGTTTTTAGGGCTGCTTAATCGGTTGTCGAGGCTCTAGACTATTGGGACCGACAAATTTAGATGCATTTTATCACGCTGTCAAAAAATCGCTCAAATTCGCGGTTTTTAGGGCTGCTTAATCGGTTGTCGAGGCTCTAGACTATTGGGACCGACAAATTTAGATGCATTTTATCACGCTGAATGCAAATAATCGAGCAGCTTAATCGGTAGACTAATTTTTCCCGCGGTGATAACAAAAAATCGCTCAAATTCGCGGTTTTTAGGGCTGCTTAATCGGTTGTCGAGGCTCTAGACTATTGGGACCGACAAATTTAGATGCATTTTATCACGCTGTATATAAATAATCGAGCAGCTTAATCGGTAGACTAATTTTTCCCGCGGTGATAACAAAAAATCGCTCAAATTCGCGGTTTTTAGGGCTGCTTAATCGGTTGTCGAGGCTCTAGACTATTGGGACCGACAAATTTAGATGCATTTTATCACGCTGTATATAAATAATCGAGCTGCTCACTCCGTAAACTAATTTTCCCCGCGGTGATATATTCTTTAAAAGAGCCGCTAGAAGCTTTTCACGAATCGAGTCGTTTTCTCCATTATCAACCCTGGCTATCATTTTATTTAGGTTATATGAAGCTTTATCAACTTGTGGAAGGGAGTCGCATGAAATGCAAAAGCTTGATTCTCGGCGTTTTTAAAAATATTTTTTGTCAGATACGTGTCACGACGTTTGTCACGACGTGTCGGTGAAAATATTTATATATTTTCTTATCTTTACTTGCATTCAAATTTATGTTGCTCTAGTCAATTAACTTGTCATAAAATTCCGTAAAATTTTAATAAAAAATAATGGTATTTCAAATTTTATAGAAGATACTATCATACACATGTTTGAAGAAAACGTTAAGATTCTCACTGTTGTCTGCATTTTTTTCGAATCAAAATTCTAAACTTGGCAGCCAAACAATCCGATCGATCTCGATCGGGTTTCTAGTGTTATACGAGCTTTGTAAATTGAAGCAGACCACTTGAAATTATAAACCATAGAATATACAGGGTTTTCACAGAGTTAAATTGTCCAATCATCTGAAATTCTATACATGCAGTAGATTACGACCTAGATAACACATGTCAAAATCATGAAATTGACTTTTATTGAACGTAAAAATTTTTTTTTTATCTCAATTGAAATTGATCCACGAAAATATATTTTTATCTGATAAATGAATTACGATAGCTAAAATGGAAGAAAATATATTGTATGTATTTAACTTGATCATGAAACATTTGCAATATGCAATTAAAAATAACTCAATGGTCATAATTCTCATGTGGGACGCGACGAAACTGCAGTCTGATAAGCTGAAAACGGTTACAACGCTTGCCCGAGTCGTAAAAATGGAAATTCTTCCGGCGAGTGATTTATATTTCACCGTTTGTTATTCGGAAAATAAATGTGGAGAGTGTGCCAGTGCCTTTTCAAAGTTAAAGCCGTGTTTCTAGTTGCAAAAAAAATACATTATAAGTGTATGTGTATATTCTCTGGTTTCGCAGTGACTTGAGTATTAAGTTTGCTGTGCTTGGGAACTGGTGAATTTCAAGACGATTAAGCGACGCTTGGAAAGCTGTTTGTAACCCTCAACCTTGACAACTGTGACGTTCTGTATCGACCTGCGACCTAAATACAGTGGTAAATAAAAATCAAGTATCAGTAGAAAAAAAAAGTAGAAGAACTTTAAGGAATGATTTAAAGATGAGTTTGAATGAATACTTTTTATCACACCTCTCTTTAAGAAAGAACTCATTTACGATTATTCAAAAATTATTTTTAATATCTCAAGTAATGTCCGTTGAATACTTCTTAGCATTATTATTATTTTTAAGAGAGCGGGAGTATGCGGTTTTTATTTTATTAAATTATTCGTGAGTGTGCGCATCAACGACTGATGATGAGGAAAACAGTGAGTTCTATAACGAGAGTTGGGTCTCGTGGTTGACCTACAGCATTAAAGCTGATGAACTTTATGCATGGCAAGAGTAGTTTCGAGGACTCGAAAGTGTCTTGCGTCAAATTCACATCTATACTTTCATTCACGTGAAACATGCTAACTTTTTTACTAAAATATATTTGCGTCAAAAAAAAAATCCAAGTATATAAATATACGAAGTTTTTTTTATCCGCGATAAAATTAACGGCTGGTGTTTTATTATTATTATTTTTTATTTTATAAAATCAAGTTGTATTTTTATTTAATAATTTTATTTTGAGCAATCAGTGAGTTTTCATCTCTCGAAAAAAACTCACTATTTCGACTTAAAAATGGAATTAGAGTATTTGCATTTATTTCATTTTTATTCATTCTTGTAGTTGCAAATATCAGAGTTTATAATCTTTTGAAATTTCTTTTATTCTATAGCTGTTTTATTTCGTGTTTACGCCCACAATTTGCTTCTCACTTTCATTTTTTTTTTTTGAGAAATAATTTTCTATGAATGTATGTAATGTGTTGCTAGTAAATTTTTCGGTTTTTACATTTTGTGTGTATATTATTTCTTTGGAAAAAAAAATGATTTGCATTTTTACAGACAGCTTCTCTCACATTGTTCTAGTGATCTAACGACTTCCTGAGCAAGTTGGATTTTTTTGGGCGAATTTATTTGAATATTGTTTAGTTGGATATTATCTACGATTGTGTTTATGCTGTGTAAGTGTTATGTATTTTGTTCCTCAGTAGTGTGATTACCTAACATAAGGGACAGACCAATAAATGTTCCAACTTGTCTTATAGTCTCTTCTTCTGTGTCAAATGCAGACATTCAACTCTATTTATTTACAAAGTGAAAATAAACTCGATTGCGTGATGGTATATTTTCTTTTGTTTTTTATGTGCATCAGTTATATGAATAAGACTGCTCGTATAATGTCACCGAGCATTCTTTCGAAATTTATTCGTCGCTTTACAGACATTGTCTTTCATATCGTTTTACTCTGTTAATCCTGAGAATGAAGATATATCAGATTTTTATGCTACAGGAATTTTTTTTTTTTTTTCACTTCATGATTTTGATGGGTGAAATAATCGTGAATGAGTAATTCATATTTTTTATTTTCTTCGAGTGAATTTTCAGTCACAACACAGACGTGTGAGAATAATTTAAAGCTATGGATATATGTGAACTGCGTGACGCTGGCGGGCTTTAATTTCGTGGTGTTGTGAAAACGCTTGAAGCGTCGTCGTCGTCGTCGTTGGTCGTAACCGCGGTCAGCCGCAACGTTGTTGTCCAGTGTTAATTATTTCGGGTGTGTGCTATTTCAACACTGCTTGTGGCCAAGAGGCAAGTTTTCTTAAGGGATCGTCGAGGGACTACAAAAAGGTCTAAGGACAAGTAGACTTTGGCAAGTTGCCGATAAGACTGTCTGTGCACAGAATGGCTATTAATTTTTTTTCATACATTCTACCTACTTTCGCACATTTCTCATTATAATCTCTTGGACGTGTTCTTTTCATATTTTCGAAGTTTTTATTGATTTAAATATAAATAAAAAACTATTCTAAAATGAATGAAAGTAAAGTAAAGTCGCAATTTTTTTTATAAAAAAAATTCAAATAAGAAAATTCAGAAGAGATGTTAAACGTTTTTTTTTTTGTTTGACATGGGAGATTTGTTGAAGAATTACATGTCACTCAAACCATCCTTGACAAATAAACTTGGTATTTATAGTTTTTTTCTTTTACTGAGTGTAAATGAATTTTTTTTCTATCTAAAATTTTTAATTGTGCAGTTAATTATCCAAAGATTATATAACCGATTATTTAATTTAAATTTGGCTCTATTATTGATGTAAATTTCTGAAATTTAACCGGAGAGCGACATTGAAATTGGCGTTGAATAAATTTAAATATGTAAAGTATACGACGAGTGTACTTTTAAAATTTTTAAAAAAATATTTTACTGTAGTCGAAGTTATACAGCACGCATTATCATAGATATTGGTCGGTTGAGACTTCAATTCAATGGCTCGCAGCTAGGTTTTAGAAAGGGTCCATAAATATTACAAAGAATAAATAAATGAAATCAAAGTGATGCTCTAACAAGGCGATGATGATGAGGAGTGAAGAAGTATACAAAAGAAAATTAATCAAGATTTTATTTTTATTTTTTATTCAGAAAATGTAAAAATTCCATCATTGTTTTATTATTATTTTTTTCAGCTGTATGCTCATTGTCAGTGTTGAATATTGTTAACCGAAGCTGCGAGGATGCAATTGTGTAATAGTATGGATTTTTGTATAGTATCTCGCGTTCTTATTCAGGTATTAAACGGGAAACAAAAAAAAATTCGCGTATCACAGCCAATACGCGTGGAAAATGCAACGAAAAAAAAATTCGTTGCTCGTAAAAGACAAGCCTGTAGAGAATATCGAATCATTTGCAAATGAATGTGCGCAGTGGTAAACAAAAAAAAAAAGAAAATTGAATAATAAAAGCTTTGCTTTGCCGCCGTTTTTACTGACACTGCACCACCACTATATACCACCACACGCCGTGTATGGATGACGTTCACTTTTCGACCGACGGAAATTTATTCTTTCACTGCCATGAGTAATATAATGCCGTTGCATATATTTTAGACGACTAGGTACGAAAATTGTGTAACTAACTCTCTTCCTTTATTAGCAATTTTTTCCTCCCTGTTTTGCATGTCACATACAACATGTAAAACTTATTTATTTTTTCAAAACTCGATTAAGGCCAAGTTTTTACGTGATATTTTTATTTTTCTCGAGTAAGCACGAAATTTTAACTCTTGTCAAGCAAATGCGAAGAATTATTTTTTTTTTAAATGAATCCGTTATTCAAATTGAATAAATAATAATTATACATATATGAATATCGCGTCTAAAACCGCAAAAAGGCATATCGCCAAAAAGTACATAATATTTTACTTGCTAATATTCTTGATACAGATGCGAGAATGACTATTTTTGTTAGGGACATTTTTTATAGATAATAAAATTATCTATAAAAAAGTTTCGGGAAAAAAATTTCTATATCTTTCAATACAGCTTTAAAGCTGTATTTTGATTTAAAACAGCAGGATATAATTTTATTATACACCTTTTTGGTCTTGAACACGCCATATAAATTTGTTTTTTTTTTTTTCGTTAATATATTTTTTACAGTTTTTTTCATTATTTATTATTCGATAGATGTTTTTATACCTAACAAACGCGCAGTGTGCTTAATAAATTATGCATCTCTGACATTTTTTTTTTCTCGTTGTTTCTCCACCCACAGATTTACCGCGGGTGCACCGGGCGGATATACCCTATATATATATAGCAGAGTTATATTAGTATTAGTGAACGTTGAGGAAGCACCGGGAGGATCAACACAATTTGCGCAATCCGGGGTCCTAACACGGGCGCTACGTGTAATCGTGTCGTTACTTCAATTTCATCAGACAATTTTAGAGTTTGCGGTTTACACACAGGTCTCTACATATATGTATATACATATTAAAGCTATATACATATAGGACCACCATATATATACTCAGGGTGCTTACATACACGCGCGTGCTTTTTCCCCTCTTCTTTATTAAACCGATTAAAACAATTATTTTTAATTTATTCCTCCAGAGAGATGATTTTTTTTATTATCAATATTCTTACAACAAAAAATTATATAAGTTTATTAACAATTTACCTTGTTATAAGAAATATTCAAGACTTTTTTATTTTTTAGAGTTATTAGATATTATCCAAAAAAGGTCAGGATTTTAATGATGTATGAATTTTCCGGATATTTTTCTATCAATACCCGCTGAATATTCAAAAGGGCATTTTTTTAAATTATACAATGCAACGGTAGTTGTGTAAAAATATTTTTGTACGGAGAGCGATTAATTCAAGTGTTTTTTTTTTTTTCAATTGCATATTTATTATGCTTGTGATGGCCTTGGGTTATATAATCTTTTACAACAGTTTTTTTTCTCTTTGATTAATTAATCTATGTCTATGTTTTAATCTATGTCTATTTTATGTTTTTCAGTTGAATTTTTGCTAAGAATAAATTTCGTGATGATTTAATGAAGAAAAGAGAAAAAAATTTTTTTCTGAAATTTTCAGAGGTCGACCTCTTAAAAATCTCGTCGTTTTCGTAATTTTTTTAGTTTTTCGCCGATAACTCAGTAAATACGCGTTATATCGAAAAAATTTTTTGCAGTTAAATTATCAAGCATTATATAAGCTATAAAAAATGTTGAGTAAATTTTTTTGTATCTCTTATAGTTTTTGAAATATTACTGTTTTTTGAAAATTTTGATTTTTCAAAATATCTCGAAAACAACGAAAAATATCGAAAAATATTGCTCTACATTTTTTGTAGAAAATAAAATTTCCAATCATTTTACTATTGTAACATTTTTCGATATCTCGCTTAGTTTTAGAGTTATCAGCAAAAAACAAAAAAAAATCACAAAAATCGCGAGATTCAAGGGGGTACCCCTTTGAAAACTTGACGAAAAAATTTTTTTTTTTTTGTTAACCATCTTAAAAATTATTTTTAAGAGTAATTCAACTTAAAAATCGAAAATTTCACGTTATCTCTCCTTGAAAGGCACATCAAAAGTTTAAAATCCCCTAAAAATAACGCTTTCTTCGAGTTATCTCACATGGATTACAAAGAAACTCCATAAAGTAACTCACCCAGCGAAGCGGGTGTGCACATAGTAGTCTATATATATAAAAGAAGATCCCAAATCTTTGTTTATTGTTGGTGATAGGTTGAGTAGCTATAGTTTGGCCTAGACAATGATAATAAGTCATTGAGTCAGTCAAAACTTACCCGTTTATATACATATATACATCATAGCTCGTTTAATTTTCAGTGCATTAAATCATTTCCAGAGTTTTTTTTATTTTAGTAAAATATGAAAATCAATTTTTAAGATTAGAACTTTGTTTATGATAAAAAAAAAAATTGGTTATCGAAAATGATGAGGTTCAAATTAAAGAAAAGATCCCGTCATGCACACATGTATCCCTTTTCATCAGCTATCCAGGTCCCTCGTCACAATAGCGAGACGTGCTCAGAAGTGAGGTGGGTACAAATGAACTCCGGCAATAATCGAACTATATCATATATATATATATATAAGGCAACACGTGGTCGTGTATATGTACGAAGATCGACCGCGCCACGTACGCATTCTAACATAGAGCTTATATACTAGAAAATTACTTTACACGTTTATTTATACTTTCTGCCAAGAGGCAGAGAGTTAACTATCAACTCCGACATATATACTTTACTTATACGTCCTTCTGCTCGCTCTGGGATACCTTATAAAAAGAATGAAAAAGCTTGTGCACCAAGATCTTGGTATGTGTATACACTTGAACAAAACCCAAGTTCTTGTGCCAGTAGCATGAACTTTAGATCACGAGGAAAAAAAAAGAAAAAAAAAAAAGTTTTACTCTCTTTCACGTAATTCATCTCGATCCTGTGCGTTTCAATTACATTTTTGCAATTAAAAATTCAATTGCCAGTGCAGAACATCAAGGAAAGAACTGTAATAAAAGAAAATGACGTATTTTTGCTGAAAAAAAAAAAAAAATTAAATAAAAGCTCTTTTATCCTCAAATGACAACTCGTTAGCATGGAAATAATTATTTCTAATCGGATAAAGTACTTTGAAGAAATTAAAAAAAAAAAAAAACATTCGATGTCTCCGTTTGATTTTGGAGAGGACTTATTTATCTATATTGTTGCTTCACTATAGGGTCAGGGCGCACGCTACGTGTGCGTCTCTTTTTTAGAATAGGAGATTGCAATTCTTCTCGGTCTCCTCGGGCCTTCTATCGAATGAGGATCAGCTGTACTGAGTGCCTCATTTAAGAAAACGATGTATGAGGGTGCGAAAAAATTTTTATATCGATTTAATAGTCATTTCAATTACTTCCCAGCGCCCAAGGATTTTTTTACCGATCTGAAATAGAATAGAAAGGTGTTGGGCAAATAATACTCGTGTTGGCCATATACCCTGTGATCGTGAAAAGTGAAATGAAAGGAAAACACCGAAAATGTAAATAATAGAATTTTTTTCTCGTCCTCGACCTAACTTTCTGTATATAATCCTTCGTATGTGTGACGCGCAGCTAAAAGTAAAAGACATCAGTATACCACTGCTCCTGTTGCCTGTATGGCGTTGGATCTTGCGCTCTTGTGGTGATCGCGTCCCTGCCATGCCGCGTTTTCGTTTGGCGGAGGCGCAGGTCGCCGAGAAATAGTGTGGTGGGAGATACAGGAGACCCGGGCAGTGCAAGCCGGGCAGCCTGCCCGTTGATTTCGGTCTCTCGTTGCGTTCATCCAGTTGTTGATCACGTTTGCAAATGTCTGAGTGACACAAATATACACGCACAATTGGCAAATTTTTCGGTAGTCCATTCTGAATACTTGAAAAAAAAAAACAATGGTAAATCTCTATTAAAACCAAGTGAAAATATTGTAAAAAAATAATACTTGTGATTCGCTGTTTTGATTTTTCACTCTCGGACACACGCCGGGGCCGCCAAGTAACAGGTTGGTGATTCTCTTGAATTCCCAGGATGTTTATCTTCTGTTCTATTGATCATCATCCTTTCTAAGGGGGGTTATCAGTGATTACATATATACATCCAGTGCCATATCACATTTGCACCCCAACTCCCGAAACACCACTGATGTGATTTCGAGATCAAGGAAAAAAAGAGATTGGGTATTTTTTGACCGGCAGACCCGCAGGCAGAGAGTAGAGAAAAAAAAAAGAGTTTAGGGTGTATATATGAGGGTTGGAATTGTGGCAAGACTATAGTCGGCTTGTTCGATCCGTCGCAATTTTTCGCGGTCAGGGGGTGAAAACTGTTGCGCCTCTGATGGATCGAGGGCGGTGAGAGTGCGAAAAAAAAACCGCTGGTCATATCTCTTATGAGTTAATGAAATTACTTGTGTGGCGGTGTGTTTCATCACTGTTTTTTAATACATATTATCTAGCCTGTGTTTTTTTTGAAGATTTTTTTTTTTGTTCTGCTGCCAAAAGCATCTGAATCGCAGAGAGACGTGCGTTGTTTAATTCGTCACTGGTGTTCAATCGAGCACAAAAGAAAGAGGGTAAAAAAAGATAAAGAAATATACACAACCGGCGGTGTGAAACTCGAAGAAGTGTACTCGGAGATTTTTTTATTTATTTATGTATATTTATTTTTTTCAGTTTTTCTCAAATGCCTGAAAGCAAGAGTCTGTTTTTTTCTCTGCCTAAAGCCACTTTTTTCTCTGTGCATATGATATAGGCATCATGTTTTATCCGGGATTTATTTTTTGCAAAAGTTAACAAACTGCGCAGTAGTTTTTTTAATATTTCCGAGGGGATATTAAACAACAATGAAACGCAAACGTCGCCGCGCTTCTAAAAAGTAAAGCGAGTAAGAGAGAAAGCGTTTAATAAAGATAATACTGCCGGATAGCGACAGCGGAAGCACAGAGCGCGTTAAGGGCGCGCGTGCGAGCGAAGAAAAAAAAAAAATTGGGGAGAGATTTTAGAGAAGAAAAAATCATTCAGATACACATGACAAACATGAAATTTATCATTGTTCATTTATTCATTTATGCAGTGTTTTTAATTATTCACCTTTCGTATGAAAATTAGTATATTTTTTTTCATCTGTTCATAATGATTTTGCCGGGAAGAAACATTTTTTTTCCATTATTTTCCAGGCTGATTAAATGTTTTTTGTTTTTTATGGATTATTGGAAAGTTGAGAAGTGGAAGTCGGTGCAGGATGGTAAAGCTGGATTAAAAAGATTTAATGTGTTGGGTGAGATAGGAGAGGATGTTAATTGGTTAATGAGTTGAAGTGGTTTTTCGTGGGCAGACTAGTCTGTTGCGCAGCAGCGTGTTTCAATTTTGTTTTTGTCCAGTTATCGCATCGATGGGCGTTAGTAAGTGGCCATAGATATTCCCGAGGTTGTACACCATGACAAGGTCACCCATTGACCTAGTTTAGGGAGCGCGAAAGATGTGGGCCACCGTGTCATTCTTGCATTCAACGTACTGTATGATCTCTTCTTCTCTCCCTTTTTCTCATTACTTGTTTTCCTCTGACGATATGCCATCGGTGTTATTTACTTGTTTTGGTTTTTCTTAAATTTATTTCCGTTGAGTAATCATTGTAACGGAAGTTAATCACTGCATTTTCCGGGTTTTCGATGTGAATTATGTGCATTAAGCAGTTTATTGGTAAACATGTAACATGGTATGGATCAAAATTTAAACGTGATAAAGTATGATTAAATACTTTTAAAAAAAATTTAATATCGGTATTAAAATTCCATTTTTATAAATTGTTTAAATAAAAATTTTGTCGTTTTATTATGTTTTAATACCAAAAAGGATGTATGGTCGAAAAATTTTTAAAACCTAAGGAATCCTTAGAAAGCCTTGCAAATAATAACTAAGTTTTAATCGTATCCAGAATGAATTTTGACATGTTTGGTTTGGATAAAAAAAAAATTTTTTGTAAAATTTCCAAAAGACGGTATATTTACCAGTGACGTGGTTTATTTTAGATAGGTTTTTTGTCGTCATTTGATTGATATTGAGCTTTGTGTTTTTCTATCTAAAACATATCTGTTGCTTTTTATAGGATACTTTCGGTGTTGACAAGGGTTATTACTGTACTGCAAATCGCCATAAAAAAAATATTTTTAATTTGATTCTCTGAAACAATAGAAATATAAAGTTGAAAAAAATTTTTTTTTCACCATAACAAAAATGATTTTTTCAAACAATGCGATTTTAAAAGCAATCTAGTCTGTTATCGAGCAATCTCATCAATTTGTTTGATATAGTTCAGTGCCGGTGTGTGTCTCTCATATTCAGAATTCGACGAGAAAATTGTCACCCTCCGTGAAATGTGTCAGCGATACTCATATGACGGCATGTGGAGGACAGGCTAAAAATCGATAACTCATTGCCTTACATTATTTCAGAGAGTGACACGCGCTCCACACTGTGCTACGTCGCCTGTATCTTTTCAAAGTGTTGAGTAGAATGCTTGTCAAAGACTGTAGTACTCATTGCCATGCAGGTAAACTCATAGAAGAAAGTGCAGACTAAAGAAAAAATGGTATATACCGATACACTTGAATACTGTAGAGCATGTGTGCACGCTCAACATTTTCAAAACACTTTTTTTTTTATATATTCACTTATTAAAGATTATTTAATTAACTTCTTGTAAATTATTATGCCAGGTTTTTAGTATGATTTTATAGTTGTAGTAATTATTTCTCCATCTTTCAGGGCCTTTTATCGAATGACGCTCACCTGTACTGGGTCTTATTGTCTGCATAGAACCTCGGAAAATAAGGCGTCATTCAAAGAAACGACGTCGGAGGGTGGGAAAAAAATTTTATATCGATTTAATAGCGATTTCAATTACTTCCCAGTGCCCAAGGATTTTTTTACCGGTCTGAAAAAAATTTCCTTTGATGATTAAACGTCTAAAGATGACGATTGTCTGATGCTTCGAAATTTTTTTTTAATATTTGATAATCATGATTATTAAGAATAATGTTAGTTAAAAGATGCACTTAAGTTTTATTTTAAATAGTAAAAATAAATTTATCGTTTACATTGAAATATGGTTGATAAAAAATGCAGTTAAGTTGATTCTGCGAGATGAAATTTTCCCTAGGAAAGCAGAAGCGCAATTTTGAGAATAGTTTCGATACTTGTAACTGTCGTTCTCAATGTTTGGTATTGCAGAGGAATTTCCTGATATGCCTCGAGCGTCTTCTCTTGATCTGGGGGTCGGATAAATTCAAGATAAATTCGAGTCACTTCTTCGTACGTACTTTAATTTCATTTTAAACTTTGTGAACCCGAAAAAAAAAAGAAAAACGTATGTACTTTAGGATCCTTTATGTCACACACAAGTGATATTATAGTTGACGAATTCAATCATTTCATCAGTATGTTACTTTTTCCAACAGAAAGACGGGTCTTGAATTTACAATGAATTATTCGTTAGAAATAAATTCAAATTTTTCACTTTTTTTTTTTTTTAATTCTGTTTTTGAGGTGAAATTATGAGGAAAATGTTGATATTTTTTCTCATAAATAAGAGTTAGAGAGTTAAAAAAATGACTTATTCGATTTATAGAGGACTGCGAATTTTGTTTTAAAATCAAAATTCTTTTAATTGTCATTACTTCTAAAGTTGGAAAAAATTTTTTTTCTAATCGATTGAATTTTTTAAATTGAAAAAAGTGCTCTCATAGAAATAGAAAAACTATATTTTATTGTGGAAAAAAAAAAAAACTATTCTGTATTTTACGTAGTTATATATTTTAGAATCTATTTATTGTACTTCCAAGTCTAGTAACAACACACATCAAACACACATTTCGTGACACGTCAAATCAACGAAAGTTTACCAACGTAATTGCAATCTCACGTCGGGCGCAATTAGCAAATGATTACGACGCCTACTTTGTCACAAATTATCATGACACTCAAGGACGTACTCCAATTAGATATATGAGATGTCCTCGAGAATATATTCATGTTGAAGCAAAATTTATTGCACATATAAAAAATCAATAATGAACCAAAAAAAAAAAATTCAAGTCGACATTAAGTAAAAAAAAATTTTTTTCAAGCTCACCAAATTATGTATTAATTTTTTTCTTCAAGTTTTGAATAAAAAAATTCATCTTTATCCTACAAATGAACAATTTAGCATGAAATAAAAGAAGAATGATATCTTTCAGTGTCTTTCATTCATATGCACAACTGACGATATCATTCTTTGTACATCTAAAGTGACAGAAGTGACAGACAAATATAGAATTAATATCGAAATGAGACGTGTGTGGGCTGTTCTTTACGTCTTAGAGTATATGTATATACATGAATGTGCAAAGGACGACGCAAAGGGTCGGTGGGAAATGATGTGAGGTCGCCCACTACCGATCAATAGCTACAGGTGGCAGCCATTTCCTTTCACGCTGATGTCTCTCGCTCTCGCTTTCTCTCTCTATCTCTGACTCTTGACAATTTTTTCTTTCCTTTGACGCTCAGTTAAATGAATTAAAGAAGAAGACAAAGTGGAGGGTCCTTGATTGCGAGAGACAACGATGAGATATATACAATAAGTTATTATAGACAATTGAAACATTTATTCTGGTGGAATTACAGTGAGTAAAAAATTACTTTTCATGAGCCAGTGATGTTCCTTGATTGCAGTCGCCTGATGAGAATACACGTGTAAATTCCCCTGACACCAAGACATATCCAATAAGCTCTTTTGGAGAAATAGAATAGAGTGCACACAGTTGAATACGTGATTGCATTGTGGTCTCAGAGTAGTAATTTAAAATCTGATTTTTCTCGTAGCATTGAAAAACTGGTAGAATTGAGTTAATAGCATTCATATAGTTGAGATAATGATTTTTTAAGTATACTTGCTGGGTAAAATTGCTATATGGCTAGTGTAGATGCTCATAAACACCGTTTAATAACTCTGTATGGATTTAACGAGGTTCTGCGTAATAGCAAGTGTTGTCCAGTAGACAGTTCATTAGTGGACACTCCCAGTAAACACTAATCAACTTTTACCACTAGATACGATTAATATATAACCATAAACTTTAATTTTAAGCCTTTTACCATGTGTATTTGAAGATGAAATAATTATTTTATTACGATTATGCTATTCTATGAAGAACACTTTGAAAATATTTTTTTTTTTTGCATTTTTTTCATGAGGATTTCTGTAGTTATATATTTTTCTATTTCCAAATTTATATTCTATTTAATTTAGTTTTTATTCGCTTTTAAAAGAATTTTATCTAGTGCATGGTATTATTATTGAATTAATTAATTATTTAATTAGTTTTTCTTTTTTATAATAGATTTTTTTTTGTCAAGTGAAAAATTTTCATTGACCATGAAACTGTATATATATATGATAGTTTTACGTCAATATAATTTAATTTCACGTGGCCGCACCCAAGTCTCGAATGTCTTCGACCCATTCTCCTGTCATTTTGTTGACTCTAGTTGGTAGATAATACGTTATATGTATATATAGCTGTGAAAGAACCAAGCGTTTGAAATTTATTCAGTTTTATTGATGGTGAGTCTGCCAAGTAAAATCACTTAGAGTAATAAAAATAGATGTATATATAATATAGAGACTTCAGAAAAAAAAAATTTCCATATACAAAGAGAGAAAGTAGAGTATTAGGTATAGTGATAAAAAATATTGCGTATAGATGTATAGTACAAGACCGTAGTTGTCAATCGATAAATGTCATTTGCACAGGACTCTTTTTCCCTTTTTCATTTCTACTTTCATTTCTTCAGAAGTTTGTCGTTTGATGTATTTCATGCTAAAATTACCAACAAAGTTGCAAAGGAATTTTGATACCGACGTAAATCCTTTTCTCTTATATTATTCGATCTTCATCACTTTTTCATTACCCCATTCAAGTCATGTTGGTATTATTACTTGGGGTTATTTTGGGATACCTAATTAAGGATGTATAAAAGGTACAGTCCCTGCTGGATAAATGCGATTTCGTGTTAAAACTAGAATTCCTTCAATATATCAAGATGGAAAAAAAATTTTTTATAACTATTGAAAATTGGCGAAACGTCATGCTACTCTCATATATATAAGCACGAAAATTATTAAATTGTAAAATTTATTATTACCATATATACCTATATGCTTTTTTTTTTACTTTAGTTACACGACTGGTCGTTTTTATATTATTAAAAAAAATTTTTTTATCAAAATTTTTAGAATTTTAGTTTTTTATTAAATTAATTTGTCAACGGTAAGTCTCTAAACTCGTTTTATTTTACTTATTTCATAATTAATTTTGTTGTTTTTTTGTTTATTAAAAATTATTTGACAATAATTTTAGAGTATTAAACTTGATTTAAATATATTTCATTTCTCGGATATTTTTTCAAGGTCCCTCTGACATGTATTTTATTGGCTGTCGAACAAAGATCGAGAATAAATGTTCTCAATCGACTGCAACAAGTAGTCAAGCTGTATAACAGGTCATCCATGATGGTTTTCATGCTGAGAGCTTGTTTTAGGGTCACTTCGTTTTATGGATGTTCTTCTCAGCAAGGCGATTTGTATCCGTTGATGTTTAAAATTTGTATTAGGTAGATTTTTCTTTATTATTTATTATTATTAAATCTATTAACAAGTTGTTTGTTACGTTTCATATCAACAATATTCTGATGCAGAGATTTTGTGTATTATATTAGAACAAAGTTTAGACTCAAGTTTTGTAGACAATTATTTTTCTTTTCTCATTCACGTCTAGACGAGCTGTGAAAATCATGTAAGTAGATAGAGCAATGTTAGAGCTCAAGTGTGATAAAAAAAAGTAAGGTATAGACAATGTAGTAAAAGTTTTATAACCCGGGAAAATCTCTTTCTCGTTTCTATACAACACCAAGTATTGCGTTTGGAGTTTTTTTTTTTTTTTTGTCGTTAAGTCTATATACGTATCACATTGATTTGAGATGTCGATAATTTTACCGGGTCAATCTTTGATTTTTATAGCGTCTAAAATGTCAGTTATGAACAAGAAATTTATATTATGCAATATTCTCTATCAGCGAATGCTTACATCAGAGAAAGCGATACAAACTTTGTCAGATTTTTTTTTTTACATTCGCGTGGAAGAAATTGTTTACATAACCATTGGAAAATCCTCCGCGCGTGGATATTGATTTTCCGCTCGGATATTGGTATTTTTCTGTGTATTTTAGAGATTATAAACATAATATTATCTTTTTTTTTCTATAAAATATTTTGAATTTTATTTTTTAATGATTTAATCAATCTCAAATTAATGGCAAACACACAATATAATTTTATTATTCATAAATTTATAAATTAAGCATCAGTTAAAGGTTTTTTATATTTTATTTTTTATTGTATTGAGACTTACATTTATTGTTTAAAATGTTTTACACGTTATAATTACCATTGTTATACATATATAGTTTGAGCAAATTATTTACAAGAAATTTTGCGATGGAACATTGTATATGTGTTTTGGTCGTGTTATATATACTATCTTGCTCGTTCAGGTAGTTGAAATTTACTGTAAGCCCGGAATTACAAGCAAATAAATACGCTAGAGTGAATTCTAGCTAAATTGGAATTCTCTGTTGTCTAAAAATAATTAAGTTAATTCAAAAATAACCGTAGATTTGCGGTATTTGGGGAAAAAAAATTCTTTCCAAAAGTGTCATAATGAATGGGATAATTGAATTATATGATTTGAGAACATTTACGACAAGTTTCAAAGATTTTTAATATAAATATCATTAATTTCATTGATTGAACCAGTTTTAATATAACAAAAATTTTTTTTTACAAACTTTTTCAAATCAACCTTTTCAAACCAAAAAATTATCGTTTTTTTAGATAGAAATATGTTTTTTTAGAAAAAAAAAATTAGCAATATTGAATTTTTTAATCCTTGAAAAATTGTTTAATCATTTTTTTAATTTAATTTCACTATATACCTCATGTAATTTAATTAAATTAATAATATTTTCTACCGTTTGAGCGCTCGTTTAAATATAAAACATCACTTATATTTTATGAGCTCAAACAAAATAATTACGTAAAAGTCATCTTATAATATGTTTTATTTTAATTTTTACTCACGCTTAATATTAATTAACCGATCTGGCAAATATGTATATGAAACTATTATTTCCTGAATTAATGGTAGGGATTTATCATATTTATAGGTGTATTTAAATGATTTGCATTATAATATTTGTGATATGAAATGAAAAGCGAAAATTTATGTATCCAGGAATTTCCACTTTCGATAGAAACTCAATGAGGCGTGTGTTAGTCGAGTGCATAGGTGGTAGATTTATAAACAGGTGCGACCTCCACAGTCATATATAAATATTTAGTCCCTGTGGTATTCCACGTGTCAGCCTGTGTGTATTATAAGAGTATTTTCAAAGCCACATGGGAGGAAAAAAAGTCACATCAGAGCTGTGCAGCAAACTGAATGGAAGAGAATGAATTAAAGTTTGCGTGCACATCGATAAAAATTCAATTATTCATAGCATATCGCTTGCCAAGAGCATACAAATGCTACTATTCTAAATTCCTTCATGATAAATTGGTTGTTAATACATATTATTACGACTCTTGTTATATACAGATGCAAAAAAAAAAAATTAATTTATAACCCCATACCGCATATGTTGAAAAAAAAATTAATTACATTGAAATATACAGGTTTTATTGATTTTTTTTTTCCAGTTGTACAAAATTTATAATAATTTTCATATTTGGATATTTTTATTTAATACTACTTGAATTATTTATTGTTGCAGGTGGAAATTGAGTTATACAGCACGGAGATTTTCGTGAAAGTGATGTTGAACAGCTGCCGAATGTTTGAAGCATCGTTTGAGCGAGTGCTCGTCGTCGTGATTGTCGCGAGCCGTGAAGAGGAATATCATCGAACAGAAACATCAGTGCATCATTATTAATATATAACAGCATATATGAGAGTCCTCGAGCGTCAGCAGGACGTCATCAAAGTGCCGTCCCGGTGGCCATTTCTCATTGATACTTCTTGAGAATTTCCGTCATCTTGAAAAAGCTACTGCATTGAACTGACGAACACCAGAGTGTGACAAACGGAGGAAATTAAATATCAACAGAAGCGTAGAAATTTTTCTCATTCAAAATGCTGCCGACCAACGTTATGTCTTTTATGAAAAAGGTATGATGGCTTTTTCATTGATATTAAAAAAAAATATGAAACAGGGACAAAAATAAATTTTCTGCACAGCGTTGTTAATTACGAACAAAGAGTGAAAATTTAATTGGAATGCTTGATGCTATATAGATATATAGTGAGCTGTATTTTAAGTCAAGACGTGAAGATTGATTTACTCTTTGGTATCTTGGTGGCACGCGAGACAATAAATTCTTCTTTACCCAATCCTTCCCTAGATCTGGGTGCTTTCTATGGTTCGCTTCGTCGATATATACTTTGGATTTTCAATTTAAAATGACCTTAAGTGTCTTCAAATATCTTTCAAGTCCCCTAGATTCTATTAAAGAAGTCTAATCAACAGTTAAAACGGCCATTGATTTTTTTTTCCATTTTCATGTTGCGATTAAATTTGTGCTGAATATTCTCCAACTTTGACTGCACACTCTTGTTTTATTCAAGTCATTTTTTAAATTGTTTTTCACTATATTGATTCTATACACCTCTCGCTGATTTACTTGTCATCATCATTGCTACCATCAGTCTATGAAAATTTTTTTCTCAATGGTAATACATATGTATGTATACTTTTTCTGGTTTTTTTTTTCTTCGTGCTTTTTAGAATTTTTATCTCTGGCTTTGCATTTCACTGAACCAAAAGCCTTCCATCATCATGGGTGCCCTTGTTCCTCATTCTTTTAACATCACGCTCTCGGATTTTTTTTTTTTTGAATCCTTTCAACTATTCATGATAATAAGTGCCTCTCCTCACTAAAGTTCAGAAATTAATTTTTACTCTACAATGAATTGGAACAAAAATTCTATGATAGATTTAATTTTTCATCATTATTCAAGCCAATTAAATTGTAGAGAAAAAAAAGTTGTCGTTGTTTATACTTGAAAGTAAAAATTAACAAATATAATAATGTTAAATTGTCAGATTCGAAGTTGAGATTAAGAATTGGGACGTAAATTTAAATATTGAGAAATTGTTTATCACTTTATAAAAGCTCTTTTAATGAAAATTATTAGTTGGATATAATTTTTGACAATTAAATAATTTAGTTAAGTGTATAAGTTGATGAAGCGATCGTTGCGCTTTTCTTTTTTTTTTTTCATTATATAAAATTGAACAGTGTGCAGATTGTAAGCGTAGATAATGACGTAAAGAGGAGACAGGAGCGATGACGATGGATGTATTGATTGGTATCGACGTAATATGTCGATGGAGCGCGATAATTACAGCTGAGGAGCATTCTCAAGTCTCTCATGTGCTCGATGCTCTCATCGACAACCTCCGAATGTCGTGCTCGATCCACAGAATTTCACGCATCCGCAGTTTACGCGACTCGACATTGGCGTTTAATCGACCCCCATACTCTATATACACGCCTTCAGATATCTAGACTAATAACTATCTATATATCTCTTCAAAAAGTCATTGAAATAGAAAATAAAAATTATTCAACTCTTGCGTAATTCATAAAAATAATCTAAAAAAATTAATAATAATTTTATAAATTTCTACAAATTTGTATACGAAAATTTCATCAAGTTTTTTTTTGTAATGTAATAAAAAATTTTGTTTTCTTTTGCTTCTATATGTAAAAAGGGCTGCAACAGATCAGTGCGAGGGAAGGATTGAATGAAGAAATTTATCGGCCACATAAATGGCATGATTATTCTTCTGAAACTCTGTGTGAATAGCAGCAGTCTAGACTTTAGAGAGGAGAGTAGAATACATAGAGGTAGATATAGAGGCAAATAATGGTAGACATTGAAGATTCCACCCGGAGGCTATTCAGTGACCATGGTGAATAATGTCGGGGTAATAGGCTCTATAGACACACCAACTGGAGGGTTGAAGGCCTGGCGGCACGCCAGATATTTCCCAATTTACATCGTGATTACGAGATTGGCTTTGCGGTCTCTCTCTCTTGCTTTTCCTTCATCCCAATCGTTGTATATCTCTATAACCTGGCTCTTGTCGAATCTTGAACGATTGCAGGTGACCTTGGACGTATCAATATAGTTAATGGGTCGGCGAGTCTATTTTGCCTACCTCTGCCCGGCCACAGCGTGATTTCCCAGCTGATAACTCCCTTCATATTCGCTCAAAGACCAATATCGAGCTTCATCCGGCCCATTCGCTTGGTTGATTGAATATGTGCAACATGCACTTTATTATCAATATAATACCAGAAAGCTCACTGGTCAGCTTTTGTATCCATTGCATTAAGCTTTATAATAATGCTGTTTTTTTTTTCATTTGATTGAAGATGGTTACTACTCAGCCGGAAACCGGATCTGCCGATACAGTGATACCAGAGGACACTGGGACCACTTTCAGCAAACTTCGACAGCTCATGACTGTCACTGGAAATGGTGAGAATTATTAGAATTAAATTACTGTTTCTTGAATGAATATTTAGATTTATCGAGTTTAAAAAGAACCTAATCTATTTTTTTAATTTCTGATAATTTAAACTAAAAATATTGTGGTTACTGTCAAACGTTTTTTTTTTTTTTAAGTGCGTTCAGGAAATCGCCTTCAGAAGCGCATCAGATCAATATTTTTTCAAATTATTAGTGCGATTAATTCAGTTATTGCCACTATCAACAATAATACTCTTTGTTTGTGTAAAATAATATATCTAGTTAGAAAAGAATTCATTGGAAAACGTCTTTTTTCAGCTGGATGTAATTCTTTGATAGAAATGATTTTTGTTTTTTCACATGTTTCGATTATGGCATATTTATGATGATGTAGATTGAGGATAAACAGGCAGAGATATGTATCTATAGCTGGGCCATTTCCTCTTGCAAGAAGTGTGTCTTCCGGGTTGGAATTTTATCCCAAGGGAGACATCGTTTCTCCTTGGTGCCCCGACAGATTTCCCAATTTAGATTTCTATCTTTTGGAGGCAAGAGCTTTGTGTTCAAGCTTCACTCCCACTTTGACTCCTTCTTCTTTTTCTACAGAGTATAGGCTTGGATATTCAGAAGGGCCAATTATGTTTGGAAGCTTTTTACCGCCATTCAGGTGGCGGTAATCGTGTCGTTGATCTTGATATCGATTTTATCCGTGTTCTGCCAAAGGCACTCATGCTCTCACACTTTCCATCTGAGAGTATAGGTTTATATATCATCTTAATTCAAAAATATAATGGCAAATAAATATAAGGGCTTTTGCTTTGAGGATTCGCTTTGAGAAGGGGAATTTTTATGACACAATTTATGTAGTGTATATCAATATGTTTAGGGTATTTTATGTTGTTTTTTTTTTTTTTTTTTTGGTACACAGTCGGTCGATCAGTAACAGTCTGTTTACGGAGTCACATCTATTTCTAACAATTGGACCTTTGGGGGTTGTATTCCTAGCGCTGTATATGAAGTACGGTTCGGGGAAATTTAGACGTTGTGTGTGTGGCCTCTTGGTTCACCTCATAACCGTTATTCAAGACGTGTTATCATCTTGAGGGACGCGTATATGTTTAGAAATAATGGCACTTTTGGACTTTATGAGAATATTTTAGGGCAGTATAGTTTTTTATTGCATGTGTATCATTACAAAATTATTTTATGTTGATTGTGGTTGGCATATGGCTTCTTATAGATGTCGGAATGTTGAAAAAAAAAAAAATGTTTTTGATGTCTTCTTTTCTCGTAATTGTGCAAATGCCCACCGGTTTTATTTTCCAAGTTTAATTTTTCATTTGGCCATGCCTCAAATTTGTGATTTTAATGCTTATTATTATCTTTTTTTTTTTTTTTAATGAATTTATTGTTGATGTATATTTCAGTGTGGAAACGGTGAAAAATTTAGCAAGTTTGCATATGACTCGGTGCGTATATATGAATTTAGTCAAGGTCGTGGAAGGTTCCTGAGACCAATTAGCACCTTTGTACCGTCTAGTTTCTGCAGTGTAGCAAACCGAGAAGGGTTCTGAATGGTGGATGAGAAGTCCCTAGGGGTGTTACCCTTCAAGTTTGCCCTAATTCAGTCGTCCTTTGCCAACTTTCCTCTCTTTATCACTTTTCTCTCTTTACCGCTAGCTTTATTATTGCATATACTTTGCTGGAAACTTAATCCCAGGTTTAACATAGGTATACACAGCACTCAAATTTAACTCTGACGGGCAAGATCGATGCTTGAACAAAAAAAAAAGGTAAAAAAATGAAAAATTTGAATTTCCAGTTCAAATAACAATATAACAAGATGGAGCAACGTGAAACAAAGTGAAGAAGGAAAGTGTGAGAGAAACTTTGAGTACGTGGTTGGATAATTTTTTTAGATTGTGAACGCGAGAGTTGGTCAGAGAGGAGGGTACGTAGAGGAGAGTTGAAATATATTGAAGTCCAATAGGGAAAGCTCGGGAATGATAAATATCAGCCTTATTGGATCTTCGATAGGCATTCCTCTGCAAGGTTTTATAGTCATATAAGTCTTGGGATATTCCAGAGGCCAAAACGTGATGGAAATTTCAAATACATATACGAAATAATCTTTACTTTGCTCTCATTGATTTTTTACATATTTATATTCACTCTTTGTATTCATATAATCATGCATAAATTTTTTTTTTTTTCGTTAAATTTGTATGTTAGATTTCTTGAAAATTGATTGAAAAAAATTTTTATTTATTTATTTTGATTGAGAAAATATGATGTTTCATTTAAATACTCGTTTAAAAATTATTTAAAAATTTTTAATCTCTTGTTTTTTTTTTATATGGTAAAATTTAAAATTAAAATAAGTTTATGATTTTCACGTTAATAATTTTATGAAATTATAATTAATTTATTCTCGGAAATTGTTTTTGATGTTTTGAGCAGATACTATATGGAATAATATAATTTTAGAGGAAGATGATTATATTCTATGTATATATATAACCAATATTTTCAATTAAATTGCGGCTCATTAAAATGGTGGATCAACCGCGGTATACTGTCAATACATTTATGCGTGGAGTTTAATATGATAACAAGACATAATTGAATATGATTGATCTCTAATTTAATTATATATAGTAAATGTTCACGTCTATTTGATGTGTAGATTATTTAATAATTTTTTGCACTATATTTTTTAATATTTTAAATATTTTTTATGTCATTTTTCACACTTACTCTCGTGAATATTCATGAAAATCTACCATTCCCCGGTCACTCGTTACACAGAGTCAGTGCGATTGTCATTGAGATATAGTATATAAAGGGGATTCTCGCTTATCTGCTAGAGAATTGTTACTCGAGGTGAAAATTGGTCAATTCTAGGGTCAATAATTGCATTATCGTGTCTAATTTAAATCATGTTCATTGCCACTCGTATATATTTTCTCGAGATTAATCCAACTGTTTTAAATAATGTTATAAATTCATGTTATATCGAATTATATATCGAAACATGTACTCTCCAAAGCTGCTGATTTTATTAGTCAATTCTGGAGAGCACTATAAGTCAATCAGTACTCAGTATCATCAATGTTAATTATCAAATAAAAAATTCAGTTGTATTCAATGCTTTGAAGTAAATCAATTAAAAATCGAGGAAACTTTAAAATTTTATTTTTTAAGTTGAAAAAAAAGACCTACGATAAATCTTCGTATTATATATTTAAATATTTGAAATTTTTTGACAATTTTTTTGTGACCTACTTATCAAAGTTTCATAGAAGAAAGCTTATTTCGTTCATAAACCATATTATTCCACACCATATAAAAAGGGGCATAGGCTCTCAGGGGCGGAGTGTATATTTTCCAATGTGTGTGCTGGGAGAGTTAGCCTAAAGAGAGATAGATCGATGCTTTGATGAAGGAGCTAGACATGAGTTTCCGAAGCTCGTTTCGCACACGCTCAGTCTGTGCATGATCATGGTAGTGAGAAATTAACTGGGCGAGCATGTAATAAAGGGGGTGGAAAAGCTTCAACTCTCCTAAATATATGACCCAAAGGCGTGACTGGTATTCATCATGTCGTTTTATAGTTTATATTTCAACATCTATTATTCAATCAAAATATCATTATTTATTGTCATCATCAATATTTGATATGTCGCGTTAGTAGATGAACTTTTTACTTTTTACAGTTCTCCCGAGAGTTATTTTACTCACGTCAACTTTTCAACTTGGCACATTTGTAATAATACTCTTGCCTGAGTATAGTTATAAAACTTGGGATATAAAAAACATTATTAGCCATTTAAAAACATCTTGTGGTTAGCTGGGATCTGGCAACTTTGTGGATATATTTATCCATTTACTTATCTTTCGCATCTTCCGTACGTTTTACTGTATAAAATGATTAAAATAAATATAAAATAATTTTTTTTAGAGTTTAAAAATAATATAAATATTTATTTCAAATTTTATTAAATTTATATACTTATATATATTTTTCAAGAGCTATAAAGTTTACTTTCTTTAATTTTTATGATAAAACTTGAATTTTATGGTTGTGGCTTATTACTATGATTATTTCATAATTTATTTTGCTGAGAAGTAGAATTTATTGAGGTTCCAAGTTTGTTTGCAGTGAGATGGAGAATATTAGAATTTAAATTTATACACTTTTACGTTTGTTTTATTTGATTTTTTTTTCTTTTTTTTTGATAGCATATTCTCAGATGCAGAACTACGATATTGAATCCGTCGCCTCCGTAGTGTGCGTGAGGGAACATTAGAGAAAGTCAAGATTAAGAGGCGATAACGCTGCAATTTTTTAATAAGAAAAAAGAAACTTTAATTTCATCCACGGATTAATCTATTTCTTCATGAAAAAAAGGGGGGAAAGAATTTTTAATGGTATTTTCTATACTCTGATCATGGATGCTACGCTCCATCGCCTGAAGCGGTGTGTTCTCGCTTATCTTCGACTTTTTCCGGACAAATTATTCTTCGGTAAAAAACTGTAATAAAAGATTTTTCTTCACAAATCAAAGTCTTGAAAAAATAATTATGATTGGTGACCTCAATATTTCTTTTATAATTAGTATTTAAAAACTTTTTAATGTCGAGTTTATAACTTACTTGATATTACAGTTGCTAAAGGATCACCTGCAAAGATCACACCAGTTGAGGATATTATTCCTAAAGAGGAGCCCGTTGCCGAGCCACCAAAACCGTAAGATATCAAAATTAAAATTATCCTCTAACAATTCAAAAAATGCCATCCGACAGCTGAAATGGAAGTAAATTTCGTGTTATTTATTGTATTCACTAAAATCACACCAAAATTCTTGGTTTTTAGGCCTGCTTAATCGGTTGTCGAGGCTGTAGACTAATAGAAGCGATGAATTTACATGTATTTTTTCACGCTGAATGTAAATAATTGACCTGCTTAATCGGTAGAATAATTTTTATAGTGGTGATAATGAAAAATCACTGAAATTCGCGGTTTTGAGGCCTGCTTAATCGGTTGTCGAGGCTGTAGATTATTAGGACCAACAAATTTAGACGTATTTTTTCACGCTGAATGCAAATGATCGACCTGCTTAATCCGTAGACTAATTTTTCCCGCGGTGATATTAAAAAAACGCTAAAATATAAAAATTACTAAAATATATAAAAATTAAAAATCTTCAACTAAAAATAATAAAAAAAACTAGATCCATAAAAAAAATTTTATTTTTCGTCATGCTCAACTCAATTATTTTCTATAGTACATTTTATTTAACGAGAACTCGTTATCCTAACACACTATTCACATCACCAATTCTACTCTACAAAAGCACACCCACTCTACAAGTACACCCTTTATCAGTAGAGGTTTTTATTTCCTCACTAATCTCACACACTTATTCCTGTTCATTTAATTCTCCAAAAAATATCCATCACATTTGATGAATATTTTTTTTATTGCCTTCTATTTTCAGCTTGTAGTGGTGTAATAACATTTTTTCCCCTCATTTTGCTAGAGAAAGAATAATTGGATTTTTGTGAAATTGAAAATAAAAAAAAAATTTTTTCCTCGATAATAGGTGTGAGTTTTATTCAGAGATTCGTCAGTTATTGATTTTTTCCGGCACATTTTATTTTTTTTGTAACATCGTTAGGACTACAATTAATTTCTTTTCCACTTTTTTTGTACAGAAAACCGGAACCCGGAAGGCCAGCAAGTCGAGCAGGATCCTGTCGAGTTTGTCTGAAATCCTTTAAACCTGAAGACTTTTCACGAACATGCTACGAGTGCCAATTCAAGGTTTGCGACGATTGTGCATCCTATTCGGAGACTAAAGATATTGACGATCCTGTAAGTAGCACATATACGTATATAATATAATTTAGATATTTATATCATAAGCTCTAAAACCCCTTGACGTGGTATTCGCAAAATTATTTATTCCTCGATTAGCATCTCACTAGAGTATTTTAAGCTGCATGACGGATCCAATTAAAATTTCTCCATTTCCTATATGTGTATTAACTGTTGCGCGCAGAAGCCAGGTATAGTTTTTTCAATTATTTTTTTTTCTACACTGCTCCCACATTGCATTTTATTTAATGCAATTAACTCTCTCACTTTACTCATATATTCAACACCCCGTAAAATTTATTCATTTAACGGAATTTAATTTTTTCGTTACATACTTCTCTATACTTATTATATATAGCAGGCCTAAAAAAAAAAAAAAATTCTCAGGAATCTAATAATACTTTTATCGTGAGAATTATTGGTCTGGACAGGCGAAATATTATTTCATTAATTTTATCAATGTTCTTGTCGATAAAAGCCATTTTCGATAATTCACTTATTTAATTATCATTTATTTGACCATCAAAATGACCTCGAGATAATAAAAGAAATAATTGTTTTCATCTTAATGAATTAGGGGATCAAGTCTGAATAAAGTAATTAATTGAGACTTTTTTTTTCTTTTTAAATCATACTTTTTAAAAGTGTTCGTGGAAAATTTACTATTTAAATTATTGAGTATTTATTGAGAGGTATATATCTTGAACCGTGGACAAATAATCAGTGACGACGAGGAGTTTTCAATCTGTCTGATGTTCACCAGCCGTCAGTGACAGTTTGGATTTTATCAAGTGAAATAGTATTTTCAGTTGAGTGATTAATTGTACATTAGAATATCAGTCAATTTTGACATTGCTTCTGTCAATTCACTCGATACCTTGTTGTCATCAGAAAGATACAAGCATTTCGAAAAATCCATTTTGAACTGGCTCTTATGAGAGAGCCACGAAAAAGTGTCGATTTTACATAGTAAATTTATGTAATTACTAGACAATCAAGTGTTTTTATATTCTGAATTTAGCTGTAGAAGTAACTAATATTTTGTGACTCACTATGTCCTACTGTAAGTTTAAAATGAGTTTTTAACTTATAGAAATGCTTGTACTTCCTCAAGATGAGAAAATAGTTGTTGGGTATAATTTGAAATTATTTCAGTTTATATCTTCAGTTAAACTAATATTCTCTGATAATAATTTTAAGTTTATTCAAAACTTTGCTTTATATATATGTCTGCTAACTAATCTGCCTAGAATAATTACAACCGTTAATTAAAACCCCTTATTCACTTGTGACATATATGGCCGTGTGTGTGTGTGTGTGTATGATGTGAGAGAGGCAGCTCGCTCTTATAATAGAGAAAGGCAATAATAAAAATATCGTAGCACTTTATCACCGTGACCTCCACTTATTTTCTGCCCTATTATTTTTTTCTGTTTATCCTGTATTCTCATTCATTTTTGTTCTCTAATTTTCGGGATGAGAAAAAAAAAATCAATTAAACAAGATAATAAAGCTTGATTTAATTTCATAATTTTTCATTGGAATATTTCATCGAATTTTTTAGTAGATTAAATTTAAATAACGAAAAAAAATTATTTATTTAAAAAATGGAGGAGTGTGTATATAAAGTGGTTAAATAAATTATATTTGAAATTTCTTCTTTTTTTAAATTGGATATCTCAAAGTTTTGTTGATGAAATAATATATTTTTTTGTTTTTATTTCAGTCAACATGGCGGTGCAGTGTTTGCCGACGTAAAATAGCTTCTCGAGGTCAACCAATTGTCACTCAGGAATCAACAGACTCTCTGCTAGAAGTGCCAGTTCTTGAAGCACTGCAACGGCGACACAGTGATGCCAGATTGAGCTGTCAAGGTGGTGGACCTACTGCAGGCCTTGGAAGTGGTTTAGCACCTCCAAGGAGTCCGGAACTTAGGAGGCACTCAGATGTATCACCAGCCAGTCTTAAGGAGCTTGAAAAGGTACGGCAGAATATTCATTCAAATTTTCCTGTTTGTTAAATATTAACTGAAGGCTGTTATGCTATGATTCACTGGGAATTCATTGTTATAATTCATGTTGACACGAAGCTTTGCAATATATATAGTTTGCGGTATATACGCTGGACATAACTCGGATTTAATGTGTTGTATTTATACATAAAGCTTCAAGAAGTGAATGCCGAGTTTACCAGACTGAAAAAGCATTGTTATCATTGTAGAGACTGGAGCTTTTTCGTATTTTAAAGCTTTTAATTGTTGCCAACGTGTCAACTCTATGATTCTTTAAATCTCGTCTTTTATATTTTTTTAAATACATACGAAAATAGATGTGCGCATAAATCTATTAGAACATAAAATTACAAAAATGGTAGCCAGGCACGTTACAAAAAAAATAATCATTTATGATTCGATGTACAGTATTAAACCAAATTTTGTTCCAGGTTGCAACTAATTGAAAAAATAATTTAGAATTTTTTTTTTATTTAAAAAATCTCAGTATCTTTTTTTCATTTAATGTGAATATTAAAATTTATGTCCAAAAAACATTAACGGGTGATATTTAATGCAATTTTAAATTTATTAATTGGGTATTATTTGAATGAAAAAAATTAATAATTGTCATTTATAATTTTTTACACGCACAAAAGTATAAATTCAATTGATTTTATCAAGCTTACCAGAGGGGAATAAAACGACAAATCCACGCCAATATACGAGTTATACACACACAAATATATATAACGCGCGAGAATTGCATTGATCTCGCGGAAATTAAATTCGAAATTGTGAACACACGTGTGTGTGCTTACTTGGTATAAACGGCAGCTGCCCCAAAATTGAAATATCGACATAAAAATTTGGTGCTTTAGTAAAATATATCTTTACATATATACAACACATTTATACCAAAACATAATAACACATTTCGCGCCTTTATTTGCCAAGCTGTGCGAAAATTTGGCTTTAAATTCAACATGTAACGAGTTGCGCGGCTGTAGATTATAATGTCATCATGAGAAAATGATTCTTTGAAGTGCTTAAATTTTCTGCTATCGCTCGTTAATAATAACTGAAGCCAACTGAGCATGTAGCAAAAAGAAATCTTTGACAATCATTTCATTTGCCTGTATATCATAAAAGTATATATTCTAGATAAAGACATTAAATATCAAAATTTATATGACATCTGTCATAAAACTCGAGTTATATTAATTGAACAATTAATTTATACTGTCAATCAGGTTTTCACGGTGACGCACGTTTCATATCACACATGATGGTGCATCATTTCTCCATTGTATAGCTCTCTAAACGTTGCTGCATATGCGTTTGTAGCCATGTGATAAACATGATCATCACGTCTTCATCCTGCGCACATATGTGCCTCTATGCCTTAATGCCCTTAAATGTGGTGGTGTGTATCTGCTTCGACCCCTAACCGCCCTCGTAATGTTGTAGTTTCGAAAGGTTGCAGGGGAGCGCCGTGAAGAGCTGAGATGGGAACGTGAACTGGAGTGGCGAAGCAAGTCGCGAAGTGGATCGCCAGATCGACATGGAAATGAGCGAGCAAGAGCTTCCAGTCCACCGCAGAGGGGCACTGTTAAAACTCCATCTATTGGTGAGCAAAGTCCTAAGTAAAAAAAAAATATTTCTAAATGCCCTCCAACATCATGAATAAATGCTAATTTTTTTTTTTTTCGCTCTCCAGAGCAAGAGGGAGATATTGGAGAGGATGAGGACGAACGTCGGAGGCGAGCAGCACGCAGAAGTGGTGGTACGATTCGACGAAAATCCCGAGTTACTCGGCAACACTCGTATGACGATGAAATAAAATCTGGAGGTGGATCGGGTGCAGTCAGTGTAGGCAATCAATCGGGTCATCCTGACGTTGGACTTGGACTTCCAGTTCAACTGCCACGCAGAGCATCAGCTTATGATGTGTATGCTACGCCCGGAAGCGGCGGCCTCAATGCAATGGCCATTGCGGCAGCTCAACAACGAGCATCGATTTCAGCACAAGGTATTCACCGCATCAAGCACCATCTCCACCCTTGTCGTCATCCCGGAAAAAGCGTCTTTATCCATCGATCGACTTTCTCCCATTTTAACCTCGCCTCCCTGCTTTTCTCCTTCATTTTAAAATCATAAGCCCAAAAATAGTAGCAAAGTTGGCTTGCTTTTGACGTAGAAAAAATAGTTCAGTCAGAGTATTAAGTGATATAATCTATATATATATATGAAAGCATAAGTCCTGCCTGACTTACTGACTTAATGAATTTTTAAGTTTTTTCTGAAAAATTATGGCAGATATAATTCAATATTGGGTATATAGAGAAACTAAAAAAGGAAATTAGCCATTGAGATGTAAGGCGGTTTTTTAAGTTTTTTCTGAAAAATTATGGCAGATATAATTCAATATTGGGTATATAGAGAAACTAAAAAAGGAAATTAGCCATTGAGATGTAAGGCGGATGATGAAGCGAATTTAATTACCTCAAGTATCACCTTTACTATAAGCATGTCTATACCCTCTTGATGGTAGTGTCTTGTGGTCTCTGTCAACTCTCTCGCGCTCGCACAGTCACGTGATGTAGTATGTATCACCTTTACTATAAGCATGTCTATACCCTCTTGATGGTAGTGTCTTGTGGTCTCTGTCAACTCTCTCGCGCTCGCACAGTCACGTGATGTAGTAGCCTCTGTGAAACCCGTTGGGATTCTGCACGTAATTGTATATAACTTCTCGTGGCGAGCATAATAGAGAACATCCTCTGCCAACTCTGTCAATGATATAGTGCCGCTAGCAAATAAAACCAATGTATACATCGGAGTAATCATGAAACCCAATAGATTTAGGGCCAAATGAAGCAATAGATTGACACTGTTCAACCGTAAACGAGCAAATAATTATGTTCAATTTAATAGATTAATTTTTTTTTCGACTTTTACAAGCAATATTAAGCTCGATTTTTTTCTTTAAATTAAAATTTATTTTTGTTTTTATCGTTTAAATGCAATAGTAAATGTTTTCATTCTTAATTTCAGTTGATTCTTAAGCTTTAAATTAATTATGAGCATCGTTTGTAGATTGAGGTCGTATAATTTATTGAACAGCAACTGCGGACAATGAGTTGAGAATTTTTAATACAACCTTAGAAGCTATTTACCCCCATTTGATTTTTTATTTAAGAAATTTAATACTTTATTCTCTATTTTTTGACATTAATATTTTACTCGTAAGATATTTAATTAACATACGTATCAAAATGATCTCTTAGAGAGTATTTAATTACGGAATTCTTTAAAGGTTGCTATTTACTTAACCGGGAAATTGAAATATTTCTATTGTTTAAAATTTAACATGAAAGTACTACTAAGTTTTTTATTGTTTTTTATGACGCAGGTACGAGAGAGCCAGAGGAAAGGTCATCCGGTAGAAGACCGTCATTTCGTGTAGTAAAACCGGTGATGCCATATGAAATGGGTGCAAACGACGAGAAGATAATAAATTTGGATACCACAAATGCACCGGAAGTTCCTGCCGACGAGCCAAGGCTTTCACGACGACGAGCTTCCATGCTGTAAGTTTTTTATGCCACACAATATTAACTTACATCAGTTTTCTATCGCGAATAAATATTAAACAGGCTTTGCAAAAAATTTATTTATGATTGTGTAATATATTTAGGACTACTTTAGCAACGGGATAGGTATATTAGATGAAGAATTTTCAGCGTCTAGTTATGAAATATAAATATTTAATTTGATTATTGTTGGATTGTGACAACTGGTGTTTTTATTAGTTGAAGTGAGATGGATCAAGATGTTGTGTTTGACGATGGCACGGTGTCACCGACTAGATAGATTGTCGTATCTCTGTGGCAGAAAATACAGGAAGAAAAAAAAAAGTGAAAAGCAAAGTGACACAAGTATCCAATATAGGGCTATTTGGATGATGTATCATTCTACGTGTATTTTGGCTTATAGTGTACCAACACAATGACCCGTTTTATCGATCGAGCCAACTTTTCACGGAGTTTAACGATAATAAAAACAAAAAGTCCAAACAATAAAATGGAACAAATAGTCGGACAAAAGAATTTTGGCAATTTCCAACAAAATATCAAATTATTCTAGGACGATAGAACAAAGGTGATATAGAATAGATAATAAAAATATAAGTAGAAAGATTTAAATGGATATATATGAAGAATAAAAATAATTTTTGCCTCTACGATTGATCTCGATTTTGCTGACACGCGAATACCGTGTATAATGCTGGACATGGAAATATCTAACAAGGGTAGATGTTTCAGGTGTGGGAAGTTGTATTCGCGTGAGTTCTAGACAGTGACACAGCGCTTTCTATCTTTCTAAGGAAGCTTGACCTGAATATACGTCTCACGATCAAAGTTCAACGCTTGAAAGGTCATGTTGAGGATCTGTAAGACTTTTTCATTGAATTTCAAATGTGTCCATAGCTCAATGATGTTTAGCATAGTTGGAAAAACCCCTCATATATTTCTATCATCCTAGAGATGAAGAATTTACGGACGTTAATGGTTATATAAAAGAAAAATCCTCAATTATGCTATAGAATAAAGTGAGTTTTCACTGCCAAGAAAAAAATTTTGTGTAGGTATATTTTTATTCGCTCAGTGTAAAAGGCGCATTATTTCAGTTTTTGTTGCACTGATGGCGCCAAGTCGTGGGGAAAAAAAAACACAAAAAGAAATGTGTTCGTTAACTGTTTGCAAGAGATGGTAAACAAGTATAAACTAATGCATATATATTTTAAGAAAATTCTAGTTGAAAATCTTTAAAGCCTTTATGCTTTGCCTACCACTATACTTTTTCCATCCATGATAATCTACCCTTAAATCCGGAAAACTACGAGTGGAAAATGGGGCAATATCGAGATCGGGTATCTAAGAGGATTCAGGGCTTGTGCGTGTGTGTGTGTGTAGCGGTTGCTACTCTTTTACTTTTATTCTTTGATATATACCGCATGCTACGAATATATTTTTCATCCTTCAAGGAGATACAAATACTTAAGATCCATTTGGCGTGGTGGTTCCACACTATATTACAGAAATTGCTCGCTAAAATATAAATATCAGCTCGCAATCCCTACTTGCATAGATTTCCATTTAAATCACCAATTTTTTCAAGAATACAATCTTCTCAATAGTCGAATCATTCTTTTTTTTTTTTTTCATTCGTTGTTATTCCTTCTTCGCTCTTTAACGATTTTTTTTTGTCCCACAGTGGGACAGGGTTCTTAAACGATCTTATTGTTGAGACGCGAAAAATTCGGTGCATAAATGAAATTTTCCCGTGAAGAAAAAAAACGTGCGAAACAAACTATCATCGTTAAGATGTTTTGAAAGTATAAAAAATAGTCGATTAAAAAGTATTTTACTCACCTTAATGGCTATAATTTTTTTTAATTTAATTTTTTACAACAATAAAACAACAATTTAGAATAAATAAATAATCAATTTTGATTATTATTATTAATATGCTTTTGATAAAAATTTCATAAAATCTTTTTTATTCAATTTGAACAATATGTTTGTATGTACATTAAAAAAGTTATTGTATAAAATTTTTGTATATAAATTTTAGAGTGCTTCGATTATCTTTATGAAGGCAGAATGCCAATATTAAAATATTATACAGTGACATCGTAAATAGGCAGTTTCTTACGACTTTTAAAACTGAATGAACAATATCTTAATCTACCTTTGCAAAATATCTTCAAATCCTCTAATATGCTTGATTATACTAACAATTTATAATGCCTAAATGTTTCTCTGTCACATGTATCACTGCAAAATATAAAAACATCATTTTTAAAAGTACAATTTGATAATAATCGTGTTATTTTATGAGTCATATAATTTTTTTTGAATAAAAATCAAGATAATATTTCAAGGACATTAAAAAAGTAAAGAGAAAAAATGCTTATAATGACCTTGATTTGTGTAGAAATTTCGTATTCAGTTATGTAGAGCAGCAAATGTCATCTGGCAGTTAAAATTATGAATGAGCGAGTTAATTATTCTAAATTACTAGCTACTATAGACGTGTATATCTGTGTCATGAACTACGACGACCACAATTAGACATGTTTCATTACCCTTAACTCACGACTATTTCCGTCAGGGTTTCCGTCATGTAAAAGCAGCTCTTGAGGGCCTTCAATACATGCGCAAAGAGTTTTAGTGCACTTAACATACAGGGTGGCAATAGTATATAAGCTTTGAACAGCTTTAAGCTTCTCGATTACTCCGTTAGACTATACGAGAGAAACTTCTTGACGTGCGCACATTTATCTTGGTTTCTAAATGCACCAAGTGTTGCTGAAGTTTGATAGAAGAATGCTTATACTTTGCTCATAAACCATATATATACGCTATATCTTCTGTAGATTGCTATTGTCAAACTTTACCAACTATTGTAACCATATGTTCGTTACAAATTCGAGTATGATATGCATCTTTTCACTGAAGTTTTAATTTTAGAAGTAGGATTTTTTTATTTATCTCTCAAGAACACACTTATTCGTTAATATTGTTTTGTTTTAGGCTAAAATGTTATTAAAATATCATTTGGAAATGCTTAATGTGCTTTAGATGAATCTTTACAATGTGTTCATAAAAATCATCTGAAGAAATGACCATTTCCAGTTGAAAATTATTTATAGAAACTGAATAATAGGTAGAATGTAAGTGTTTAATCTGATAACTGTGAAATTCCATGGAGGTTTTAATGCTGGGAAAAATATGACTTTAGAGGGGGAGATGAAAAGAGATTATTACTCCCTGCAGGCAAATATTTGCGCGTAGGGAGATATGGAGGGCGATTACACGTTCACAAATTGCGCCGAAACTGATGATAGGTGGTGAATATTTTCATAAAATTCCTCAGTCCCGATTCACTGAATTCCATATGGTTGAACGATCAAGTGAATTTATATACGTGTAATCCCACAAATTATTGTGAAAATTTTCTTTCTATTTGATTTAACGATGCTCTTGGAATTTTAAATTCTTCAGATACCTCAAGTCATTTTTTTCGATTAATGTAATTTTTTTAAAACAACTGGGGATGGAAATACCATGCTCACCATGGTTTGAAAAAATAGAAGAAATACGGATGTCGAAACTGGTTTTTTTCAGTTTGGATATCTTCTCGCGCAAGCGCGCGATTTTTTTTTTTTCGTTATAAATAAATACAGAAATTTTTTAGTCGAGTTTTTTTAGAAATTTTGGCTATGGATCAAGCGTTACAAAAAATTTTGTATACTGTTTTTTGTGGGAAATTAAATTCTTCACAATTTATGAAGAATAATATTTTTTGATATCTCCCTTATTTATCGAGTTATCGCAATATCCAACGATATCCAACTACATTGAACGAAAATTTGATATTTTACATCGAGTTACATGTGTTTGATACGAAAAATTACGTAATTTACATTAAAAAGAATGCAATCAACCCCTAAAAATGGGGGGTTCATTTTTTTTTTTTTTTTTAGGAGACGATCTCATATTGTTTATAACAAATCCCACGTTGCATTTACTCATCCACTACTTGACATCCATAAACTCGGCATTCACGTCGAGTAACACGTGTTTAATAAAAAAAATAATGTAATTTACATTAAAAAGCATGCAATCAACCCTTAAAAATGGGGAATTAATTTTTTTTTATACATTCCATAAACTCGGTATTTACGTCAAGTAACATGTGTGTAACACCAAATAAAATACAGGATACGAACTCATTGTTTATAACAAATCCTAAGTTGCATTAGCTAGTCCACTAGACTTTAGATCAATAAACTTGGTATTTCGGTATTTAACATCGGGTTATATGTGTTTGATACCAAAAATGACGTAATTTACATTAAAAAGAATACAATCAAACCAAAAAAATAGGGGATTAATTTTTTTTTTGTAGGAAAGGATCTTATTATTAATAATGAATTGCAGAAATGACTCTAGGTTTCTGAGTTTCGTATAAATTGTTTAGCGTTTTGTATCTGTAATATAAAAATATCTTAGCTGTTTTATATCTAATTTTATGTGTTTTACATTTTAAAAATCAAATTTTCTAGCTGGAAGTACCCTATTTAACGTTGAATTTCACGTGTTCTACCGAACTTTTGGCGTAAAACTCATGATATTTATTATTAAATAGTAAATTTATTGGCAACAAACTGAATATTTGATATAAAATTATATGCTTATTTTCGGATATAAAACGCCAAAACGGTACGGAATTCAGGACTTCAGAGATCGCAAGTCAGTGTGCGATTTATTAATATCAATAACAATGCAATCGCCTGCTAAAAAAAAAAAAAATTAACCCCCCATTTTTAGGGGTTGATTGCGTGCTTTTTAATATAAATTACATTATTTTTTATATTAAACACGTCTTGCTCAATGCAAAATACAGAATTTTCGTTCATTTTAGTTATATCTTGGTAAAAAATAATATAATGCAAATTTTCGTTAAAAAAATATTGATGTCAAGTCACTCTTGAATCTTGACTTTAATTTCCGTTACAGTAGATTTTTATATAAGAAATAACTGCCAGATATATGGTGTAAAAAAAATGCCTAGAACACTACAATTCACTAGTTGGATGCATATTTTTTTCTATAGCAATTTGCGCAGCATTAATCAATCTTGAATATGATGATTAATAATTCGAATGGTGATTTATGTTGACAGGCCAGATATAAGCATGATAAGAACACTTCCGTCAGTGCCAGGAATCGGAAAAGCAGCTCCACCAGCAGTAGCACGAGTTGCTGCCCAGGATGAACGAGAGTTGCCCCGTCAAGGAAGTCTAGTGGATGGCGAGGGCATTAAGATTGTTATTCACGATGTTGACAGTGATCTAGGTATTTTGATTTTATTTGCTCAATATTCCTGCCACTAAAGCGTATGAAATTTCAACTCTCACGTATAATTTTCCATCGTCAACAAGCTCTTGAATTGTTCACTAATTGGCATGCCACGAATTGAAACAAAAGACACAGAGAGATCTCTGAAATAAAGCTGAATTAACACGTGCGGAAATTTACCAACGAAACGATGAAGGAGAATTATACAGTACAAGTTATATAAACACTATACACTTTCTAATTAACCTTGCAAACACAAGTTCCATTATATTGTATACAATAATAGTCAAGTATTTTTTGTATAATACAATATTCACTTGTTGGTTTGATTCGGTATATAGACACAAAAGAAAAATATATTTAAATATGAAGTTAGTATAGAGTTTACACTATTTTAGTGTTTGTAAACGAGTTTTATGGTGAAAAATTTTAATTTTTGTCGTATATTAGCTGGGTAAATGTACGTATAACTGATGCTCAACAACGTCGTAAAACTTGAATTTTACTGCTTGACATTTATAATTTGATAAATATTAGACACATTGAATACGTCAATTTTTCCCGTTTTAGAGAAAAAAATATCGGATAAAATATTGGGAAAAATGTCTTGCATTATTTTTTTTTTATCTAAAAATTAGTTGAATGTCAGTGAGTTATAAAGCAGAACTTTGTGCGATTAACAATGTCATGTTTCGAAAAAATTGCCTTTACCAACTCGTGTACGGTGAATTTATTACCCTGTACGTATATACTATATAAGTTGACTATAAAATATAATTTGTGTCCTCATACTGTTCAATTGAAGTTTTTATCACTGTCTTCGCGTGCATTTACTCCTCATTGAAGTCAATATACGATGCTAGAGATAAAAGAGGAATTCCGCGGTTACTTATAAATTTAATCTATTTCTATACTTATTTGTTAAATTCATTTACAGCTATTAATGTTAGGCAATAAAAGCAATAAATATATAAACAGAATGAAATTGGTTGGAGAGACGTATAGTTAATGAGGAAATTTATAAGATAAAGAAATCTTCTGAATCGCAATCTTCAAGTAATCACCTATTAACGAATAAAATTTCCGTTTCAGCTCCGAGGGTGAATTCAGCTAAAAGGAGGGTTGTACTCAGGAGGGATCCAATGCTGATGGACAAAGGCCATCGATGTAAGTAAATATTTTGCTTCAGTTATAACTAACCTATCATTATTTTAATATATCCAATCGTACAGTTTGTTTTCGTGATGAAATTTTATTTATTCAACTTTTTAACTCTTAATAGATTTAGGGACTTTGTGGTATTTGTCTTATTTTTATAGCTCATTAGGTAGTAATCCAGTTGACCTAGATGATGGAGAGATAAAATATTGATTTGGTGGATTGAAAATCTATTAAAAGTTGTTAGGTATATATTGATAAAGGTGTTTGAATGAGCACAAGTGATAATCAACGGTGCTATAGGTCAATTGTAACGTCAGGAAAATCAGTTCATTGCACATTGGATGGACGTTGATTGCCAGATACGACCCATGGCCATACTAGATACACATCGCGGACAATAAATTCTCGTTGATGAGGGTGAAAGGATAACAGACGTGACATAGCTTTATGTATACATATAGATTTTCACTATTTACTGTGGACGCAACAGGTTCTCGGTTTTTCCTGTGTCTAAAAAAATAACCAGTTAGGTTGAGAGATGGTGATGAGTGATGATAAATATCTAAAATCTCGTAAAATAAATATATTTATATTTTTAAATTACTTTCAAATTTTTCGTGAAATTCATTAGAAAGTTGGAATTATGGGGTTACATGCATTTTTTTTTTTGTGCAACAGGTAAATATTTCAGAAAATTTTGATTAAATCTTGAAGTCTTTATTATTTATTAAGTGCTCAGCTCATTTTTTTAGAATAGAATTTTTAGTTCCAGAAACTTGTTGCATTTTAGTATATGATGGCTCTTTCATGGAATATACAGAAATGAACAGTTTGAGTATACGAATGAGATAATTAAATGTCAATTGAAGTTTATGGTATCATATACTGAAGGTTATGTACAATTTAATATTACCGCTCAACAGTTTCCCACTTTTCACTTATCTGCTTACATTAATATCTCGTGTATGATTAACAGAAATTTCTGGCACACTATTTACTAGCTAACGTGTGCTTTACATTATAAATTTAACTTTGATACCGGATCTTAACTTTTTCCTATAATTAACCTCAACCTTGTAGCCAGCTCAATTTCCTGTTGGTTATTATTTAGGCGGAATCGATTATTAAATATTTTTAACTTAACTTTTTTTTTTTACTTTTTAATCTATTAAAGTTGGTAGATTAATTTTTTATCATTATTAGTTGATTTTTTTTTTGTATTTATTACTTACAAGAAAAAAAATTTTTTTTTTACTTTTTCTATCGTTGGGTAATTAATTTTAAATGTCACTTTGACAGTCGGTTTGTCATTTACATGTTTATTTAATGCCCATTAAAAATGAAATATTTTGTCAATTGTGTGTGTTTTAAGTAATTTTTTTAGCTTGAATGTGCCACGCAACTTTTGAATTAAAAATGATAAAATTTAAATAGTCAACAATATACAATTTGACGGTGAAATCTTAATTTAGATCTTACTTTTTTCATTTTACATTTGAATATAATTCCGCTCCTTTTTTTTCGTCAATGAGTAATGGTGTCACATAAAATACTTTTCCTCGGTCTTTGCAAGCCCCTATTTCCATCCCCTTTTGTTTCTCTATACACTTTCGAGTGTGTAGCGGCCTCCGAGTGTGCGTGCACAGATGCGATCAACAGGTTTACAATTACCTTTAGGTTTACGCGAGACAGTCAGAAATTTTTTTATCCATGTTATATATAAAAAAATTATTCCATTTCTATTCTCAAATATAAACTGATATTACAGTGCACTTATATATATATATATATATATATATATATTTCGGGTCATTGAGTGCACGCCGTCAAGTGCTGAATTTCAATGGCTGACTATAAACGTTTTATACTACTGGCAAAGTAATAACATTTAGCTGCAGTGTGGCGTAAAATCAGTTCTCCATCCAATTCCGATTCATTATTATTGTCTCGTGAAAATTAATTTCATTTGTGCATTTCTGTTTTGGGGGGGGGGGGGGGGG
>MVJL01006767.1:0-85405 GCA_002156465.1 Macrocentrus cingulum | reverse complement strand
AAATATCAGAGCTGACAGCAAAAGGGAAAGGCAGAAGTATAGAGAAAGAGGGAAAGAACAATTGAATAAACAACAGATTAATTTAATTAAAGTAAATAGTATCAATGTGATTTAAATTAATTTTTAATTTTTTCGTTTAAAAATTCACAAAAAATATTAACAAAGTTAATAAGGTATTTTAAGATATATTTTAAAACGTTTGATTTGGGGTAGAAAAAAATTTTTTTTTTCTTCCTTTTTTTGAAAATTACCAACATGTCTTGGATATCTTAGTAAAGAAAATTTTTTTAATATATTTTACCTTATTTTAGAAATGCTAGTGATTTTTTGTAATTTTTATTTTTCAAAATATCTCAAAAATGCGGCAAAATATTTGAAAAATTTGCTCTACATATTTTTTTACCATTGAAAAATGTGTTTCAAATTTATGTCAAAATTTTTAAAATATTTTTTGAGCTGTTTAAATATCGGAAAAATTATGATATATTATTTTGTTGATCAGGTATGTACATAAAATTAGATGATTGTAATTTGTATATAGAAAAAAGTATTTGACAATGTTGAAATATTTCATTGGGTTTAACTGGTTGATTTTGAGCTTGTAGACACTCAATCATATTGTTTTGGAAAGTTTATTTGCTTTTCTTATACAGTGACTAGTGTATAGATGCACACTTCAAAGGATTCACCGTATTCATCTGTCCCAAGAGCGTATCTCGGCATCTCCAGCATCGTGTGGAACGGTTTTACCACAGCGCGCAACTATAGTCACTTTATAGTCAGAGATGCATTAGTGTATGTGCGTGCTTATTTTCTTCTCCTCTTCGTGATGCTCGCAACTGCGTGCAGCCTTATACACAGGCTCCAGTGTCTTGTTGTCCATTTTCAAGTTCTCTTGTTTTCCCATCTATACCGCGGCCAGGTACCCTTGGCGCGAACCGCCGAGTTAATGACGCCATCGCTGAGAATTATAAGCGGCGCAGCCAGTGGTGTGCATTCTCTTACACGCTCAAATCTTTCCGGTATTATTCATTATACCTTAATAATGATCTTGAGTATTTTTGCCTCGTGCCTCCAAGACACCTCTCACGTGTATTAAATGCCCGTGCTAACCATAACGAGAGAGTTAATAAAAGACAAAAAAAAAAAAAATAAAAGAAAAAAGAAAAAACTGCCTGCACTGCCTGCCAAGATGACTGCACGAAGGCTCGGGAAAATAAGATCGATAGCTAAAGATAATTTGAAATACGACAATTGCCTTTGTAGCTCGCATGTTATACATTTTGGTTGTCCTGCCTGTATAACTCTTCCTTTCCACTTATACGTACCCGTAGTGACCATAAATATAAATCTCACTGAAGAGGTCTTCCATTCAAGTGGTTAAGGGGTGACTTTCAACAATTCCACACTGGTCTACACTAGTCTATATGTCGAACCAACCGAACTTTGTCCAGAGAAGGTGTTTGCACACTTTCTTCCATATATTACACACCAACATCCTGGATGAAAATATATTTATATACCGAAACCAAACTTGGTTCGTTGTCGATAAGTTTTTCTTTCAAGAAACACACCACACTTTTTACTATTCCCCAACCCTCTATTGCCTGGTTATTTCTCTGTCAAATTTTTTACCCTGTGTATTTTCAGTTGAAATATCCACACTTTACCTCCTAAATTCTATTCATCACTATAGCGATATATTAATATAAACATGGGCAAATGATTTAAAATATTTTATTATGTTATTCAGTGGGGAATATACTTTGATTAATTGATATTATTGTTCTCATGTGTTTAGAAGAGAGTAATGTTCGAAAAAACCAGGGTTTATTATGGTATTGCGTGACGTTCTGTACTTCATTCGCCAAAGTCTAAGCATTAAAATTAAACCAAGAGGTATATTAAATAATAAATTATCTAGCTTTTAATTTTAGTTAATTTCTCTAGTTTTCAATTACATCATATTATTACCACACAAAAAAATAAAAAATTATGTTTAAATTTTAGATTAAATTTGTTAAGTATATTTATTAAAATTATATGATTTGATTTTGTGTAGAAAAAATTTTTTTTGTTTCAATTTTTCGACAATTACGAGTGAAAAATAGTGCGGGACAATTCCCAGATGAATATCAGGTGGCAATTGATTTTTTGCGTGCTTGAAGCCACATGGGAATGACCCGCGATTATGACAGGCCTCGATTCATTATGCGGCTGCTGAGGTGCACAAAGTGGGAGGGAATCAAGTATATATATAGTGTTACGGTATGATTGATTGCACGGCGTGATCCGCAGAGCCAGCATGTCCCATCTGTCACCAATAAATATCCAATTTCACGTTAGAATGATATATAAGATATTTCAACGCTGGTTTTTACCCAGTGCCGAGTAATGAGATCATTTATTAAGAAAATTGGCCGTAAAGCTATACACGAAGATTTAAAGACACTAGATAATTCCATCGTCTTTGCGTGATGTTTATCTAAAGAACATTCATCATACATTATGCAAACTTAATCTCACAAAATTCTCTAAATGCTTTCTTCTGTTTCACACACATGTATGTTTATTTTTCCAACCCCTGTCAGCAATCCTTGTTTTTCGCCTCGACGATCGGGACGAAAAACTTTTGGCTGTGACACACCGGAAACTGCCACCACTCTCTTCCTCCAAAGTTTTTTCAATTCTCAATTTCCAAGCTCCAATAGAAATATATATCTATATATTTATTATAGGTGTCGATATAATTATTTGATAGCGAGTATTAGATTAGATGGAGTGGAAAATATTGGAAAGTTTCGTGAAACTGATGATACTGTGTATTTAAAATGTTCTGGTATAAATAATAAAATAAAACAACGTCAATCACTGTCGTAGACTCTTGCGGGATAGGGGTTGAAAAAGCTTCCCTCCAATCTAGCGCGTTGACGAACGATAAATATGTGCGCGATTTAGCGGATATGGAAATACCAGCGAGCCAAAAATACTTCATCTCAGTCATTTGTCTCTGACAAAATCCTAAGTATAAAATAATAATGAAAATTCCAATTCAGATATATATAAAAAAAACCAGGGTTTTTTATTATTAAAAATTCAAATATTATTTAACTTTGCTTTTAAACAGTGCAAACGTGTCACGACATACTACGTATAAAATATTTCGAGATATTTTGTAATATCTCAAAAACTCAGGTAGGTTTTTATCTTAAAAAAATTTTTTTTTCAACTGCATCAGCGTGAGTTTAAAGTGTATATGATTTTAAATTAATTATCTAAAATAGAGTTGATGTATCCTACACTGAATTAGATGCAAATTTTGGTCCCCGAGATCAAATGAACCAATTGAAATTAGTATTCAAATGCGAATAAAAAAAAAATCAAGCCAGTTCCGTGGATTGGTATGATAAGCGTGGTTACATGCAGAGGAATGGACCAATAGAACATCGCAAACTCGCCTGAGGCGGCCGCCCATTCATCGTTTAATCGGATTCATTCGAATGTGCTCGGTTTGTCGGTTACGCTTGGCCAAGTGCCTCGATCGCCGCTAGCGCAGAGCAATTAAAAAGCGAGCAGGTGGCGTTACGCGAAGAGTATAAATGCCTAGTAGCCAGTTCGATGTCTTCATCTCCATTTCATTGCCGCGCGTCCCACCCAAATCACGTTTTACGTATACGCTGTTGTTCTCATCATACGCGTGTGCAGCCAGTATATATCCCGGACAAAAGAGCGAGAGATTGATTGGTAATTGAGTCCATCATCTGGACGATAGCCAGTGTGAGAGATGTCTACAAATATCACAAATGGAAATAGACCTCGTAACCGCATGAAGCAGCCCCATAGCTGATGGAGATGTCAGTGCAGTTGTGGTAATTTGATATGCCGGATCTGCCACGTCTCTAGCAATTCAATTAATTATCGTTCATGTGAGCTTCATCTCGGACGCGTAATATCGATTTCGCTAACTTGCAACGCAACGAAAATTCTCGGCTCAAGTCACCATACTCCTCTCTAGCAGGTTTAGGATTAAATTCTGAGCAAGTAAACTTGATTAGTAAAGCTTGATATTGCTACTGGAAGATTCTGTGCTGTGGAAATTGCGAAAAATAAATTATCCAGTTGAATATGACGGATAGAGAGATTATACGAATAAAATTTTTCAAAAGAATTAAGAGTCCTTTGTCCTCTCTGATGCTATGGTGATGAAGAATTGCGTCGTAGTTTGGTTTTAATGAGCGTCTTAGCAGTTTATAGAGAGCGCCAATGATTTAATTGCACCTCTGGGACATGAAGGAGGAAGGAGGCACGATCGTTAGATCAGATTACGCTAGATTAGATGCTATCGATTAGATTCTACGTTAAATTTATTATTATCCATATAACGGGATGGCTCAAGATCATTGCGATCTGTTTTGATGTTGTCATTATACATTCTTTATACGTAATATATTGTTAAAAAATTTTTTTTAATTGAAAATTACCAAGTTATTTATTATATCATTTTACTAACATGATGATAAATTCATTTAAAGGATATTTACAATGTGTACGCCTGCTTCACTGATGGGCGAGCTACTTCTTTGTTAAAATTTTTGGTAGTTTAAAACGACTTTGGGGGATTTCTGATTTTTTTGGGTATTTTTTAGACCTTAAAATAATTGTTACATAGTTATTACCTATAAATTTGAGGTTTAGGGGGTGATTAATGGTCTTTCAAACGATCCCGGCGGGTTGCAAATTTTTTTCAAGTATTTTTGGGACTCTAAACTAACTGTAAAAAATATATCATTGTGAAGCAAAAGGTTTAACGCTATATTTCATAATTATTTTTCATAAATTTGAGGTTTAAGGGTGTGCGATATAGTCTTTAAAACTATATGCCAGGGGTTTGCAAATTTTTTTTTAGGTGCTTTTTAGATCCTAAAATAATCTCAAAAAAAAGGTTTCATGACCGGACAAAGACCTGAACTATATTATCTATAATTAATTCGAAATAAAATTTTAGTTTTGTAATAAAAAAAAAAAATATTTCCATTAAAAAACTGTTTTTATTTGAAAAATAAAGAAATTATTTATTGTATCATAATAAAATACTATGCTGATTAATTTAGTTAAATTTTTTAAAAAAATATCTGAAATTATTATAAAAATAATTTAGGTTTTGTTATAGAAAAAAATTTTTTCCCGTTATTTGTGCGTGTTCTGACGGGAAATTTTAACAAAAAAAAAAAATATAGTGAATCTAAATGGAGGCATCAAAGTGATAGAGATGATCAGAAGCATACTTGAACGTATACATACATGATAATAAAAATAATAATTCAATTACATCAAGTCTGGTTGCAGGTCAAAGAATGAGGTTTTGCTACTGAGAGATTCCTCATGAAATTTCCCAGGCTCCGTAACTGTTTTATACGAATGAGTGCTCTCCCTGTTGGTACTAGTGATTCCTCTACTTGGCCGGAATAAAGGTTGACCGGGTCGCGCAAAAGCATTACTCGACTACTAGTTGTAGTCAAGCTTCTACGAGACATACAGCGTGCCACTTAGACAACTCACTATCGTATATAGCTATACATATATACGATTTCACAGAGCCCACGCGTTTTATTTCTCACGGCGTGCAGCCATCATGACATTCACACAGGGACACTACATTTGTACTCTGGCACAGGGACACGCCATGTTGCAATTAACCGAGCTCCATTAGGCCTCATAAAATCACGACAATCCACAGAGACTCTTTGACAAATCGAGCTACTGCAGTTGGAAAACCTCTTGCATAAAGCCAAATTATTAAATACATATCAATCTATATATAAACAATACTTATTGAAAAAGTGAAATGTCAGATGTGTGGCAATAGTCAACCCCTAAAGCATCACCAAAATTTCATCCAATTTCTCAGGGGAATGGCTATCGAGCGACCGCGGGCCTTTGTCATGTCCGTACGGGACTCATCAGTTCGTCACATTGCAGCTGCTCGTTTCCGATTTCCGTTTGATGAATACCTGCGCCACATTTAAGCCCCCGAGACAGCTGGAAGCGTATCATACACCGTAATGAGAACATCAATCATGAATTGACCTACAATTATTATTATTAACCGGTTAGAAGCTCAATCATTTGACCCATCATCCAAATATTAAAGGTAATTCAATCAACATATTGAAATGATTTCAATGGGTAGTTTTAATCGCAAACGTTTGTGTCAACGGCCGCCGGCACGAGCCTCTTATTTTTTACAATGCTCAATTTGGCCTTTAAGTATCCCCTGAAATGTCTCGGTCAACGACTAAACCGGTTATAGGCATCACGCAATGGTAAATGACGTAATTGTGAAACAGGACCCGCATGCCGAACGAGTTTATTTTTGTGTCCAACAGAGTAGAGGCCTTTGATGTGTAACTTGAGAGGTCAAAATAAAAAGAGATGTTGGCGCTCTCTCTTTTTTTGTTTTCGGCAAATCCAACGGTATCATCCCGCATCTTCGATTCATTGTGTGTGTTTGCACCGTTCGTTATATGTGATGTAGGCCGAAAATGTGCGGTTAGTGACCGACAAGTGTGGGCCGTTTCACAGACCATCAAGAGATGGAGCTATTATCCAACTACTGCGATGATACAGAGTTACTCATACGCCATTACGTGGGTATAGTGTGTTTAATCAAAAGCCCACTCGTGCAATATCGCATGATGTACTGTTTACATTCAGCAACCATAAGCAATATGATTCTTTGAAAAGCGTAAATCTATTTGAATATCCAGTAAATTCTCGCATAATATCTCTGGCAATGTTATATAATCCAGTTTGATATAAATGCGCATTGTTAATTCATTTGATTCGCACAGTGATCATAAATTCATTTTCTACCTTGCAGTTAATAAATGCGTTTATCGTATATATAGCGTCATTATATTGAATGAAAAATATTTGTTAGAGTGTATTTTAATTATTAAAATTTTAATTGGTTGGATAAAAATGGCTGTGATGCCCAAAGGGCGTTGAAATAGGTCATTGTACTGCGATATTACGGTTTTGAGTAGTATAACCTGTGTTACGTCAGCCAAATAGAGTTATTTTTTGTTTTTATCGTTAAATCCGTTTTTATCCAGTAAATTCTGAAATATTTAAATGAAAAAAGAAAAAATGCATTTTTTTTTTTGCAATTTTATAGAATTTTGAAAAGGTTAGATCTTGGATATCTCACTGTTTTTTGTGACTTTTTTGGTTTTTTGACGATAACTCGTTAACTAAGTGAGATATTGAAAAATTTTATTCAACATAAATTATTGAAAATTAAATTTTGTATAAAAAATGTAGAATAAGTTTTTTTAATATTCTCCTGTGTTTTCGAGATTTTTCGAAAAATACAAATTTTTAAAAATCAATAATACTTCAAAAACTAGGAAAGATATAAAAAAAATTTATTAAAAACTTTTTGTAAGAAATTTTACCCCTAATAAATTATGTAGAATAATATTTTTTGATATATCCATTATTTATTGAGTTATCATTGAAGAACTAAAAAAAATTATGAAAAAAACGAGATTTTCAAGAGTGGTATCCTTTTAAAAATTTCTCAAAAAAAAAAAAAAATTATTTATTAATATAAACAAAATGTTTTAAAAATCACTCTAGATATAAATAATAAGAATAATACAGAGTTTTAAGATTTTTTCTGACCCCATATACAGTACGTGACGTGATATAATTTTGAAATAATTCGTTATAATAATGTATTAGCATTTGTTGGGTACTAGAGAGCGTGTGTTGTCTGTTGTGCTGACACATTCAATTTCGTAGAGTGTTTGCAGTGAATTTGAATTTCGAATTTGACGTAGCACGACGGGCAACTACTACTCGTCGAGTTCACAACGACGATATAATCGAGGAATATCGCGCGCGCGAGCCCATCACGCTATATAGCGATGATAATCGAAAATGCTCGAGATTTCGGGAGCCTGTCCTCGGTCAATGTCCTACAAATAGGAGTCGGAAAAGGATTCATGCATATTCAACACTTGACGCTATATATAGGCGAGGTAACCGCGCCGCGCGCTAGCGAAACGCAAACCTTGCCGCCTGGTTATCGTGTCAGCGCATTGTGATATCCCGTTCCCCAATATTCGGTCCGGGTGTGCAGAGCGAGAGTGTGCGATCGATTATACGCTCGGTCGACATGAAAATTTTCTGACTAGATTCGAATAAGCAAGTTTAACCTTGCATTTATTATTTATTTTATCTCATTTTTATTTTTTTAATTTGTTTTTTCTCCCTATATTATTGGCCGACTGATGAGAATAATTGGCCATCACGCTGCATGACATATCGCAGTTAGTTTTTGCTGATGTCTAGAACGTTTGCGTAGTTAAAGACAAGCCGTATAATATACGACACTGGGTTTTACCGTGGCGAGATATCCGCCACACGTACGCACATTAGAATTTCTAGTTATAAACGCCACGTGAAGGGTACACACACCTTTTTTTTACCCCCTTATCGTCGTGCGGAGATGACGAGACGGAAGCTCGTCAACGGCGCGCGGTTGTGGTTGAATGCAGAAAGCCCGCGCGCTCACGATAACGAACAATTTTATGTGGTCTTTCACCTTTCACTTGTGAACGCGCGCCCAGTCATGTCCCTGTGTATTATATTATACAAAACGCTACTTGCCTATACGCCTCGTTATTTATTTATGTCACTCTGACGCCCTTTTTTATGTAGATATATATATATATATTTGCATGGTCAAGTCAGAGTTAAATGAGTTGAAAATAATGACTAAAGTTGTAAAAAAAAAAGTTAGATCTCTCGTCGTCCATGAAATCGTTGGTGCATACAACCAACAATGAGATGATAATTAAATTTACTTTTTTAGAGGGTATTTAAAATTTTAATGATCGTTTTCTTTGTCGTAAAATAATGTTGCTGCATACTGATTGCAGTATTTCATAGATGCGCACAATGATAATAATTGGATATCGTATTTTTCTTCGTTTAGCATTGTGTTTACTCACAAATTCATACATTTGTATTTAAATTTGACTTAAAACAAAATTGAATTTCAGGGTTTTTCTTCATTATATAACGCGAAATTTATTTTTAAAAAGTGAATTATATGTTTAACAAAATTTTTGAACCGATAAATCTCGTGGAAATTTTGCGGTTTTCATGAATTTTTTATTCTATAGTTTTTAAGCAATAAAAAAGATAACAGTCAAATGATGGGAAATTTAATTTCTTTCAATAAATGTAAAATTTTTTGCCCTGTTTTTGAAATATGAAAATTAAAATTTTTTAAAAATTAGTAATATCTCAGAAACTAAGGAAGATACAGAAAAATTTTTTTAATTATTTTTTGTCAAAAATTTTATTCTCAATCATTTCACTCTCTTGATATTTTACGCTATATCGAATAGTTAACGAGTTATATTCAAAAAATCATGAAAACATTCTGGATATTTCAACTCTGAATTTAATAAAAACAAAAAAAAAATTTTTTTCCTCCAAAATATTTCAATACTTTTAATTTATACTTCTGAATTAATAAATTTTATATAAATTAAATTAAGAAAAAATTGAATTTCAATGATTTTTCAATTTATTATTCAATGGACTTTGAAAAAAAAAAAATCCATATTCACTATCTAAACAACTCGCGAAAGTTTCTCCTGCAGAAATATAGGTATAAAGTATGAATAAAAATGAAAATTGGCTTTTCATATAACGCTATTGTCTTCCCAACGTGTCATCCTTTATCTACCTAGCCGCTATACGGCGTTCCCATGGCTTGTGAGCGACGCCCCGCGTGCAAGGACATCCAAAATTTCGGCGAAAACACTGCACGACTGGAAAATTAATGGCTGACGTGGAGGATAAAGTGCGCTATGTGTGGTACACATAAGAGTAAAGGAGGAAGAGCGAGAGAAAGGGAGGACCAGAGTGCTCTGCGGATGTTGGGCGCCCATGTTGGCAACACACTTGACTTGGTGGTTGCAGGGCGCGCGGGAATCGTGGAGTAACCGCCAGAGTGCTGTGTGCCACACCGCGTAACGGCGTTCGGTAAACACAACAGTAAGTTACCCAGTGTGGCAAATGACTCCTCCTGTGACGAAACAAAGTTTGATGCTCGCAACACGTCATTCTCACCCCATTGGTCGTATAAGTTTCCAGGCGACATGATACGTGGCCGATGCATTCTAATGCGTATTCACTGCGCCTTGTTCCCCGCTTGCAATCAATAATTATATTAGAGGAAGCACCCAGTGCTATTGGATAAACATTAAAAAAAATGTTCGAAAAATGTGTTTACATGATTTAGGAAACATTTGGAAACCTCTATTCAAATATGTATGTAGATGATGATGAAAATTTTCTGTAAATATTGAACGATTCACGTGCAAACTTCCGGCAAATACCGTCGATGCTGTCATTCTACATTCTATTGTACACTTTTGCGGTCGAAAATGCTTTTGAATTGTGCGCTGTCAGTTGTCCAGATGAATTCCGATATTGCTGGGGAAAACTGTTCTACTGGAAATATTTCCTATTTTCAATATAGAGAAAATATATTCAAGTAAAAATCGGATAGTGGTTAAATATATTATAAAAAAAAAAAAAAAATTTTCCAGAAGGTACCTGGATTTTAATGAATTTTTCAGTTTTTTGACAATAACTCGGTAAATATGCGAGATAGCAAAAATTGTTATTTAAGTTAAATTATAAGGGGTTCAATTTCCTACAAAAAATGTTAAATAAATTTTTTTGTAACCCTCACGGTTTTTGAGATATCATAGGTTTTTGAAAATTCTTATTTTTCAAAATATCTCGAAAATTAAGCTTAATATCAAGAAATTGTATTCTACAATTTTTGTAGGGAATTAAATTTTCTATCATTTATGTTCTATAATATTTTTCAATATTTCATTTATTTACAGAGTTATCGACAAAAAACGAAAAAAATCATGAAAAAAGCGAGATATCCAAGGGATTTATATACGTTTTTTCAAAATTTGTTGAAAAAAAAAAAATTCTCGGCATTAGACATACGGAAATTTGTTGATGAAACGTTTCTTGTTTTTAATAAAAGTGTTTATTTTAAGTTCATTTTTCAGGCTTAAAAAAAAAAATTAATAACTTTTATTTTTTCATTATGGCATGGTATAAATTTTTTAAATTGATATTTGATAAAAATTATTAAATATTAAATGGTATTTTATATTTATTAACATTACTGAATATATGTAGCCTGTCCAAATTTATCATTTCAACATGCACATTACTCACATACCACAGTTGCATACCATTGCATTGATGCCATGAATTCCACAATAATTTAGGTAGTAACGGACATGAGAGTAGCAAATGTATTTCCAAGTTAACGATGAATGACTGACAAATTAGAGTTTTATTTTACCTTTTCTTGTTTTTAATTTATTTTCAAACTGCCGCAATCGATACATTATCCAACATGTCTGTTTCTCTCGATGATTCAATCAACCTGTCTATCTACTCGTTAAATTTCAATATCCTGGGGCAACAACATTATCCTTCTGTATCTTATATCCTCTTATTTTATTACACAATCCTTGATGCATCAATGTCAATTGCAGAACAAAAATAAATCCTATACATTTTCATTTACTTTTGAAATATCACGTGTCTATAAAACCAAGACTTTTTTACTTGCTAATATCTTTATAATGATACGAGATACATAAATTTTGGTATGAACCTTTTTTGTAGATAATCAAATTTTCTGCAAAAAACATTCCTTGATAAAAATCTCCATTTTCAACAGTTTAGAAGATATTCCAATTTAAAACAGCTAGATAAATTTCCATATAACCCTTTTGGATTTTTAAACACGCAACAATATTTTTGCTAATATCTCGATGAGAATGCAAGTTAGATAACTTTTACTAAAAATCTTTTTTGTAGGTGATAAAATTCTCTACAAAAATAGTCTCTTGAAAAAAATTGTTATCTTCAATAGTTTAAAAGATATTTCCATTTAAAATACTTGATTTTTCATATTTTTAGCTTTAGTCACGATATTTTTCTTGTTTAAATTAAAATGAAATTAGTCTTGGATTATTTTGCATAAGAAGGACTATAGATGGAAGCAAAGTCCTGTGCCGTTGGGCGAATGGACGAAGATTATATTGACTGGGCGCGTGGACGTGACGGTAAGCTTGTCCATCACTTTGTCAACGCATGTATATAATCCGACCGTTGACTATCCCGTTAAATCGGGTGGATAGTGGTGCACCTGATAATCAGCCAGCAATGCAGTTCTACTCTGACGACCAATGTGAGGCATACAATTCTGTTTATGTGTATCGATCTCTCGTTCGCAGCCGTATAATCAAACTGTCGATAGCAGGAGTGACATATGTTTTGGAAGAGCGTCTGTGTACTCAGGCTAAGGCACAATTGCATCATTCCCATATAATACTTTATGTAAGAGAGAGAGAGAGAAATATATTCCTCACGTACTTTTCCAGTCGACAATCGCGCATTTCAAACGGTCAAATCGATAGCCAACTCTTCGTGCACTCTCTCTCTCGCTAGCCTCTTTGAAATCTCTCTGCTCGATTGACAGAATGATAAAGTGTTGGAAGAAGCAGTCCTGAAAATTGTTATCAATGCGTTGCAGGCGCTGGCGTAAGAAATATTACTCTGATCGAATAAAATAAAAAAAAAAAAAAACGAGCGCATGAAAGGGCGTTAAGAGTGACCATAGATCTGTACGTTTGGACTAAGTACGCCGGCAAAAAATGCTGCATTACGTGACACAGGACGCGTTTTCGTCCATTCGTAATTCTGGATTTTACCACCGCCGTTGGCGGCGCAGACAAGATGAATGCCCCTTTGCTACACGCCCACAGAGCCTGTGTGTGCTACTATATAGCACTTTGATGCAAGACTGCACCCGCGCTTGCAGAGGGCCAGGGGATCCATTAGCGCAGCCATTTGAATATTTGCAAATCGTGCAAGTGCACCGGCAGGAAAAAAAGAAGTGTAATATAGTGATGTGTCACTTCCATTCTTGTTGGAGACTGTGTCGAGATGGGCAAGAACTGTGCACCCACGCTGCTCTATACAGTATTATTAGTGTAAAAAATTCTACTTTCATGTAAACAATAATACTTTCTTTCTAGTTTCTTCACGCGCACTCTCTCATGGCATATTATTACAGTGTCAGCTACATATAGCTGAAAACATTAGAAGAAAAATTTGTTAAAATAAGAATGATAGATAAAAAATAATAGAAAATTTCCATGGGTGAATTGTAAGCGTGAGTTAAGTTGCTGCTTAGAGTTTCACCTCGCCCGATCCTTTTTTGGCGTTTAAAGTGCCCTTGAAGGGAGCAAGATCGCACGTGCGATTTGCCAACGAGGATGTTGGCGGTCGGCGACTGCAAGTCCGAGACTGACCTCGTGTAAACGAGGACAGAGAGTATTATGCACACGAGCTATTTATGTGTATCATTGTAATAAGGATTGCGTGTGTCCATGTATAGGGTGGTGAAAAATACTGGAGAAAAATTCTGCCAACTAATAACGCGATAACTTGAAATTACGATTTGCGTGGGAACAGGTCCGTAACGTTTTAATTCGGCGTTTCGATTCGCTGGCCAATCATTGACCGCGACGATGCTCGTCGACCATGGTTAGTCTCAATGCCGGAGGAGTGTTTTTTTTTATCCGCTCGAGCCAAATTCGATTTGCCGGCTGGTCGCCCAAAATTTTGATTGTGTCGCGCACTCGCCAAACATTATTTTCTTCTGCAATAATCCATAAAATGTAGAATAAATCGTGTGGCAGTATATTTATCTAGATATTTTCTTAACTCGCGGGTAAAGTGACTATATACGTTGGTGAGATTAATTTGCGACGAGGGATTTAATTCTAGTCGGGGGACATATCTTTTGGGACACACACTCGCGGTTGGATGTAGTCGCGTGAAATGCAATGGAGCACAGAGACTACTTTTCATCTCCCTAGTCTCCATTTTATGCTGAAATCTTCTGCCTCTCTTCTCTATTGAGTTAATTTGTTGTACAACTATGACAATAATTAGAATCATAGTGTACACTCTTCAACAAAAAGTTTAAGGATGTATCGTATCACTAGTGCTAAAAACGCATTTTAAACTAACAATTACTGACTTTTATTCATGTTTTATTTGTTTTAATATATTTATAATTAATTTTAGGACATTTAGTTGAGATAAAACATTTATATTCATATCTAAAAAAATTTTACAAAAGAATTTTGAGGTTTTTGTTAATTTTTTTTTTTTTTTTTTAGTTTTTTGATGATAACTCGGTAAATAATAGAAATAACAAAAAATATTGTTTAAACTAAATTATTAGAAATTAAATTTTCTATAAAAAATGTAGAATAATTTTTTTTTTGTATTTTTCATAGTTTTTTAAATATTTTAAATTTACTGAAATTTTGAATTTTTGAAATATCTTAAAAAGAAGGCAGAATATGAAAAAAATTTATTCGATATTTTTTGTAGAAAATTTAATTTATTATCGGTTGATTTGAATGACTTTTTTTGCAATATCGCTTATTTCTCAAGTTATCGGAATATTAATGAAAAAAAAAAAAATGACACGACATGTTTTGTGGTATGATTGGGAGTAAATTATAATTTTCTTTTAAATTGCACAAGTTGCACAGACTGCTAGCGTAATGTGGTCATTCAAGGAACAGTTGGTCTATAGGGAGACACAAAATTGTTCTAATCATCATGCCAAGGTAATTCCTTGCTATCAGATTTATCCAACTAAATTAAAACTTTAAAGGCATGAATTTTGTTATCAAAATTTACCTACCAGAAAAATACTTTTATTTTCTTTCATATCTGTATTCCCCACACGGATTTTTTTTTTTTTTTTTCACGAGGAATTAAAGGCATTGTATAAGTCTTATAAATCTTTTATAATCTCACACATTTGGATATGCGTATAATCCATTTTGAAAATAATTTCTAATCGTGAAATCCGTTTTATTTCACAACTGAAAAACCATTATAATGTGAAAATACTGGCCTATAAAAATCGGACACGATTGTCCGAGGATTAATAAAACTTAATAAATTTTTAATACGCAAGTTTTATTCATATTAAATCTTTATTTTTAATATTTCGCTTATTCATCGTATATTAAGGTCTGCAGACTGTGCATATAGCTTTAAATTAAATCCTTCTGAGAAGGATTAACCTAGAAATATTATTCTGCACCTTGAAAGCACTCGATAATATCGATAATTATTGTCCTCGATTACAATTGTAATTTTTATCCGAGTAAATGGCAATTTTTCAAATATTCCCGCATTTCTAGCTTCCGGCTATCGTCATGTAATATACAGTAGTAAAATATAACAAAAGTTTTTTTGCATTTAATTAGCAATTTATTATGTTTACACTGATGGCATTAATCTTTTTCTATTGCCTCAGGGATAAAAGTAATTAAACCTTTCATATAATTCATTGTATAGAAATATTTTGTTTATTATACAGTATTTTATTATAAATTGCACTTTAAAACATGAATTTAATATTCTTCCAATTTTTTTTTTCTCCTAGCAATATCATTGTCATGTTTTATACTGCTGATATTATTTAAAAAAGTTATTTATTATTAGGGTATTTATTTAATATCGCGCTCATAACATGTGTTGGATGAATAAAAAAAAATTGTGAATAGAAGTTAGAATTTATTTCACTGTTTTTTTTTACTAATTCACCAATTTTTAAATCATTTTTAATCATTCATTGATGTTTATTTACTAAAATTGTGACAAAATTCACGGAAATAACATCGATCTAAACCTTTAAAAATTTTGTTTAAAATAGAATTTTCGAAAAAATGTCATTAAAGTATAAACAAAATGTAAATTTATGGTTATTAATTAATGATAATTGTTAAAGATTAATTGAAAATGATTTTTTTGAATGAAAAAAAATTTTTTTTCATAGATTTATTGAGGAAAATCATGATTATCGGTGATTTGAAATTATGTTGGACTTAAAATTGACCTCTATCACTTTTTTCAGTCTTTCTATACGATTCAAATGCGAGTTGAGTTTAAATGCTTTTAGGTAGGTATATGTATATAAGGAATAAAATCGATATTAATGAAATTCATAGAATTTATGGGATAATGCACTGTGGATAATGCGTAGTAAATTAGAGCATAATTCTTGACCATTAAAAAAAAAATTATTAAATCCGGAAAATCTTGTTGGAATGCCGTATAGAATTTTTTAATATCACAAGTATTTTATAAGCTATTTGTCATTGATCCTGAAGTATATTTTACTCTGAACAATAAATATAAAATTATGAAATTACCTAATGGACTAATTTATCGTTGGTAATAAATTAATTATATGGTAATATTTTACTTCCAACGTGATATGTAGCATAAAAGTAAAATACAACGCAAACTTGCTGGGTCACTTTCGTATGCAATCATATCTAGGACAATGAAATTTATGAAATACATAAACTTAATAGTTGTGTATCTTTTAGAAATTTCATGCATTTCGCAAAATTTTTTTTTTAGTTTTTCTGCAATAACTCGGTAAATAAACAAAATACCAAAAAAATTTATAAAACGTAAATTATTGGGAGTTTAATTACCTACAAAGAATATCAAATAAATATTTTTGTATTTTCATTAATTTTTAAGATATTAACAATTTTTTGAAATTTTCATTTTTTCAAAATATCTCGAAAACAATGTGAAATTTCAAAAAAACTTATTCTACATTTTTTATTGAAAATAAAATTTTAAATTATTTTTATTCTATAATATTTTTCGTTATCTCGCTTGGTTACCGTGTTATCAGCGAAAAACTAAAAAAAAAAATTGACTAAAATGATGTGTTTCACGGAAAAAATTTTTTTTCTTTCTTGAAAATTATAGAAAAATATTGTTAAAGGTGCTATTCAATTTGAGAAATAAAAGAAAAAGGTATTTATAATTAGTTTTAATAATATATGGTAATTTTCTCGCAGTCGGGTTAAAGACATGACGGACACTCCGACGCATAATGGCTTGTTTTACGCTCATATGGATGAGGAATGTCCTTGTGCGACTTCCTGGCATCTGCGCACAGGAACTTCCCTAACGAGCTTGTAACATTTACGTCATCCGCGATACGTAGAAGGTTATTCACACCGTGGCTGACTCGTAATCGTGCGGCAAGAGTCCCGTAACGAAACATCGGACTTTCAATGAGCCTTAGGCTGCGAGAACTTCTTCTCCTTCCACTTGTACTTCTTTTTCCTTGACTTTTTCTTCGTCTTTTTATTAAGCTTGTTCCCCACTTTTTTTTTCTTTCCTCTTCATCGTTCTTATTTCCACCATCACCTCTGCACGCTGTGCCACGCGGCTTCTAGACCGTCCATTCAACGAGATCTTCTTTATTCTCGCCTCTTCTCCTCTCTCCAACTCGAATAACTTTCTGTCTAGATCTAATTTTCTTATAACCAAGGGAAACTTAATATTTCTTATATTGAATAATAGGCAAACACTTAGTTAAACTCGAGTTTTCCCTCTTCTATATTTACTTTCTGTTCAATGCACGGAATTTTACTAATAGTTACACGTTTAAAACTATTGCCTTGTAGCAATTCAGCTTAACGAATTCACGCGCTATTGTTACGACAATGCGTTGGGGTTTTGAAGTGAATTATGTACAAGTTTCAAAGATTCGTGACAATTACTTTTTTTTTTCAAAAAATCAATAAATTTAAAGTATTTTACTTGCTTATATCCTGGATAAGGATACAAGTTAGACAATTATTGTTAAGGACCTTTTTTGTAGATAATACAATTTTCTATAAAAATGAACTCTTGAGAAAAATTTATATCTTCAGTATTTATGAAGATATTTCAATTTAAAACTGCAATTTTTTTTTTGTATACACGTATATGTTTTGGTTTGAAAAAATTTAAATTTATGTTAACGGTATTAAAAATAAATTTTGTGCCATTAGAGAATCTTGATAGCACACGTAGGAGCTGTTAGGCGTGTTTTTGCGTTAAAAAAATCTGGAGCAAACTGGTTTATTAGGTAGTACAAGCGTTTGTGTGCGTCGACACATTGGCGTTTTTTTTTTGCATTTGCAGTGTCTTATATGGGTTCCAGTGAATCTCGATGTCCTCGAACGGCGATCGTCGATTTCACGGAAGCACGTAGGCATTCGTAGTGTATAGCGGTCGTCGCTCTGTCAGATCGTCGAAGATGATCCTGGTCGTGGCATCGCGCAACGCCCCGGAGGTCTCTGTATACACGTACATCCAGACTTATACATCCAATTATCCCGCAAACCCGATGAACTTATTCCTTATTTTTTTCGCCGCCGACTGTATACACTAACTGTTGATTTTTTTGCGCCCCGAAATTAGTCGATCCGCTCACGCGATCCTCTACATAATAATAAGCCATACTATTATATATATTTTTATGTTTTTATGTTTTTCAATTTTTTTTTTCCACTGAATATTTAACGATCATTAACCCCAAAAAGATAGAAAAAAAAAATTAATTTGTTGAAATTTCTAGTGATTTAATAATTAGATTTTAATGTCCCTAATTTGTCGATTTCGTCTCGGACCATTAGTAACATCAGGATGGAAATTAAAGTTTTAAATAAAAAATTGATTAATAATCATCAAAAAGATTAAAACACCTAAATGACTACTAGAAACTAGAATTTAAATCTTTGATTAATCGCCAAACGAGAAATCACGTATAGTTTTATTGATTTTTTGCCGATAACACGGTAACCAAGCGAGATAACAAAAAATATTATAAGAATCAAATGATTGAGAATTTAATTTCCTATAAAAAATGTAGAATAATTTTTTTCGAAATTTTCCCTTATTTTCGAGATATTTTGAAAAAATGAAAATTTCAAAAAATTAATATCTTAAAAATTAATAAAAATACAAAAATATTTATTTAACATTTTTTGTAAGTAATTAAATTCTCAATAATTGATGTTTTATAAACTTTTGCGCTATCTCATTTATTTATCAAATTATCGCAGAAAAACTAAATACTATTTTGAAAATATTCATGTTTTATCCTTGAAATAATTTTTAATTGATTCCTAGTGGAATAAAATTGTTAATTATACTTTTTTGTAATATTGTAAAATACTAATAATTAAAAGGATAAAAAGATATCTAACGGTAGTCGGTGTATATAACGAGAATGTAGTTGAAAAATATTAAAAAGACTGTATTTATAAAATAGCGATAAACTATGTTTACCCGAGTCTAATATGGCTATTAGTAGGGTTCATTTGGATTCACAGTTTCATGTTTAGAGAGTATACATATTAACGAGGCTCATTTATACCCTTTTCCGTCATCACACTTACTCCCTATCGTCCAACACAAAGTCTTCAATTACTTTCCTCGCGTATACATGCGATCCGAACGAAAACGGATGTTCGCCCGCGCATTGCACGAGGAGGCATAGGTAATTTTTCAAGGAACCCAAGCGCGAATTCTTCGTTTCTCGGCAAATAAACGCGCAGTGGCGCGCGGTTGCTTGAGAAAGGGACAGTAAAAGCACGCGAATGTGTGTGTGAGAAAATGAGAGCGATGAAAAGCGAGACGCGACGGGCGCGGGGATTTCATGAGAGTAGAAGCAACAGCAGCAGCAGCAGTAGACATTGGACGGTGCGCTCTGCAAGCTTCGTAGATGTACCCAAGGGGCTATTAACCGTTGGCAAACAATGATCTAGAAACGGAAGTCCAGCACAGCGCCTTATCGGAATTCCCGTCTCGACTCTATGAGACCAAGGTAAACTCTGATAAGAAAAGGATCGTTTGAAAAGAGTGTCTAATTGGGTATGACGTGACTCACGCTCGATACCTCATCATAAAACTTCATAAAGTATTTTTCTGGCAGTTGGGGCTATTTGTAGCATGATAAATGCAATATGTCTCACGGTCATCTCATATAACTTGTCCCATTATATCTGCCCTCTCTCTTCGGCCTTTTGACTTGGCCTTTTTTAAACACCAAGCACGTACTTGACGTTCATTTTAGTTTCACTGGAGTATACCTTGTATTCAAGAGACATTCGAACTTTTCTATTTCGTTTAAACCATCATTTCATCAACATTTCAACATTTTTTTTAATATCCATCGAATTTTTTCAAAGGGTTATAACCCGGTGCAAAGCTAAAAAACGACGTTTTTTCAATGATTTTTTTTTTTTTTTGAAAAGGTATCTTTATCTTATACAAAAACGAAGAATATTGTTTATCTTAGCAAAAAAGTGTTTGATTATTAGAAATTAAAAAATAGTACGGATTTTTTTAGAAAATAGATAAATTAAGGGATTAATTAAAGAAATAGTCACAATTAAAATTTCTCTGTGCTGTTTTTCCTACTTTGCAACGCTCCGAATCCAAGATATCCAACTAATCCAACAGTTAACAAAAATTTTTTGTTCCTAGCTGAGGTTTAAATAGTTTTGTGAATTACCGCAATATCTGAGAAATGATAAAACTTAAAAATAATATTGTATAGAGAAGATGTATGAAAAAAGGAATAAGAAAACTGGGCTCTCTGAGGATCATTACCAGTAACAATAAAAAGATGAGCAGAGCATTGATGACTGCGTAGAATGAGATGAATCGAGGGGAACACGAAGGAACTGTGCAAAAGTCTATTAAATTTACAGGGGGGGCACTAGTTGATGATGAAAGTAAAAATTCTTGGCGTGCAGAAGGCACTGTTGAATTGCCAATTTTCTCACGCTGTTAATGACAGTGTTTGGGTAATAATCCAAGTCTCCAAGCAGGGCTGTATGACTTCTGCGAAACAGTTTACGCTGCAACATCAGTTTACACCAAGGCACGAAGACTAACAAAGATTGTTGCAACTACTGATGAATTCTCTGTGTTGGCAGTGACTATTAGTTGGATATATATGGCATTCTTGTTATTACGTTGAGCAGGGGGGGTCGAGTCAGGTGCTTATTATGTTGCACACATGCAGATAGAAATTATATTTTCATGTGAAAAGAAATGTCCATGCTACTACTGGAATATTAGAATTCCTATGGTATATAACACCATGAATTAGACTCTCGTGCATCTCCTCGTCCTTTTTACACACTTCTTCTCCGTCATGTCTCTCTCTTCGTGCGCACGTCACGCCTCTCTGATGCAGTCTCCTCGTGCTTGGAATTGAAAATATGAATATTCATGCGCGACAGTTATTTAACTGAAGCGTACGAAAAGACGTCAGACGACAGGATGTATACCTAAAAGCCACACCAACGTATATACTAGCAGATTACAAATTCTCCAGGATGCAGATGCGTACACGTCTTCTGTGCGTCTAGTTTTGTCGTCATCGTGTGGTCGCGCGCACTCTCATCGTCGCACTACAACCGCCGGGCTTTGTGTGTTAATTTTCAGGCTGCGCATCGTCGATGCACTTTGGCGAATTTGCAAATTGAAAAGCCTGCTAGCAACCAAGCGAGAATATACATAGTACATAAAGACCGCGAGAGAATGTGTATATGGAAGAACGAGATCCACGACGACGAACCTCTAGCTCCATTGGCCACCGATCCGCTTCGTAATTTCCCATCTTGAATAAATCGATTCTCGCCAGCGAGCTTTTACCACCCCAACAGCCTGACTAAGCTTTTCCCAAGGCTATTTTTCAACAGGGAAAATTATTCCAAATAATGCCCGGTTAATTTCACGTTATGTAATCAATTAAAATGCCAATCAATTGAATATAAAAATTTTCTTAAACGATAAAATGAAAAAACTTGATTAAAATAACCAATAAATCATCATTTTATGGTCGCTTTCATCCTGTTGCTCTCCGAAAAAAGAAATATATCTATACATAATATAATAAATTCACAGAGGTATGAAGAAAAAAAAAACGAAATCTGCGTCAGGTCCAGATAGAGTGGCGCTACCTCACGCTAGATATCAGTGTAAATATTTATGGACTGTAATATCCGGGGTGGTATGCAGTCTGAGATCGATCCCAACATTCCAATCCCGCGGACATCGAGTCTGGTGAGATGATACGCAGCGCGATAATTCACCAGTCAGGGACATAACTTATGGACCGTTACTGGCAGATATTTATCGTATTTGCTGCTAATTGACACGTCGATACTCGCATCGAGAGAGAGAGAGAGCTCGATCGAGTAACTATAGTGAAAAAAAAGGATCAAGAATCAATAAGCAAGCGGGCAATGAGAGGACCTCATCGAGAAAGAGACTTAATTAAACTCTTGCAATACGTGCGTCAACGTACGACTCCACTCCCCCAAGAGGACAAGTGTATCCGCCCCTCTACTATTCCCCTCAGTGGAAACTTGCCTGAAAAACGTCTCGACAAAGTTTCATTAAACTCCAAGGTAAAGGAGGAATACTGCGCTTGGTCTTATCTCGAAACTTGACTCAACGAGATAACCGAAAGGGCCCAAGTCCACGGAGGCTTGTCCAAAGTTATTCGAGCGATTAATGATTCGGCGCGTAATAATGAGGCAAGTTGAATGGTTATTCACGAGCCACCCTACGGTTTAGGCTCAACAAGAGAAACGTGCATGGGATTAATAACTAGTGACAGGTAGAGCTTGTCCAACAATTGCTAACCCTAAAATAACATGTTTAGTTGGTTACAATAAGGAACTTTGGACCAGTGACGGAAATCAAGTTTAAGAGAGTGAATTCGCTGATATACAAGACAAAACTAATGAATGAGCAGTGAAAGGGCGACAGAGCGAGGCTCATTATTCGTCGACGAAAGGCCATTGTGCTTTCTGGTGTTGCTCGGTTGAAACCGACGTATACACTCTCTCATCTCTATACGCGCGACCTCTAGCTCTATTATCCGGACTAATTATTTTCAAGTTAACCAAACAGTTAGCCACAATGTTTAAAACCAAAAAGAAACAAACTGAATGCTGTCAAAAGTAAGCATAATCCACAGAACTACAATCTCTTATATTATTTTCTAATTACTTTTAGAATCAACATGATAGCGGATATGGGGCCTGAGATTTTAACACGCGCATTAATATTCTGAAGTTATAGTATTGGAGAAAGCCGTTGTGGGAATTTTTGTGTAAAGGTATATACAGTTTATAATTAAGGTTTAGCGAGGACGTGCGGGCTTTATCGCCAAAATGAATCCACAATTTTAACCACTACCTTTAGGTCCGAAAATCGATAAACGCGTATGTACACACGCCCCTTTTGAATGAGGTAATGATCCTCTTATTTTTCAATCTCATTTGAAGGTCCAGTCGGCCGTCAGTGATGGACGATCACGATTACGGGTGTATATACCAGTGATTACAGCAGATTGAGTGTAGTGTGACTAGTCATTTAAAAATAATCACATGGGTGTAAAAAATTATTTAATTATCATAGTTTAACCTAGTATTTTTCTCGATTAAAAAACAAAAAAAAAACAAAAGAAAATACTTTCAATCCGGTTTATAAGTCTAGAGTATTTTTTTATCAACTTATCAAACCCTTTAAAACCATGAAGTATGAGAGAGGTTAGTATATAAAAAAAGAAAAATGAGTTAATGATGGGATGAACAAGAAGATGCATATCAGATGATAATGTCTAACATTTTCATGGTATTTTTCTTGACTGATGTGTTGCGACAAATTATTGATCTTGCATCAAGTTGACAAAGTTATTTCAGTCCTGTAGGATATATTTTTATAGGAAATTCGCTCGAACTTTACTGCGTAATATTCAGCTCGTTTTCAAGTGTTTTTTTCACTTGGAAAAATATTTAGTAGAGAAAAAAGGGGGATAAATTTAGAAATGTATGGGGATTACGAGGGAAAATTTCCTTATGTCAGTTGTAATGAATGTTCATAAAGCGGTAATAACACAGCAGCAAGTCCAAGTGATCACAGTATTTGGATAATTTGCAGGAGAGACAGGCTCTCGTGGAAATTCGCTAGAACTTCTTCCACAATTCTCCATGTCGAGCGATACTCACGGTTCATGAATCGCATCGAAGTTGGCAAAGCCAATAATCCCGCGACCGAATGGGGGTGGAGAGAAGTGAATGAGAGAGGGAGAAGAGATAGGGTTTAATTGAGGACACGAATCCCTTGGAGAATGCAAGTTCGATCGTCGATGGAAAACTTGCTCAAGCAGCACACCGAGAGCACTAGTTGAAAATCTGGATCGACACTAACTCGTAGAATTAATTTGCCAGCCATACAGCGAGAAGTCAGTTGGGCAAGTGACATGATCACCATAGCGTAAAACTTGGTATAAACACCTACCTGGTTCGATGCAGCCAGCAAAAGGTAACTGGTACCACGATAAGGGATTACCACTTGCAACAACCCAACTCGACAAGTGTTTATGGTGCACTAGTGAAGCTCTTTCTCGCTCTCTATGGTGCCCTTGGACTTGAGAGCCCCGTTCACGGCCACAACCAACACAGAAATGCTGGGATTGCAAGGCGTGCGGCCACTTTTCCTGCCGGCATCGTATCGTGTGTCTCAAGGTGGGGAGCCACGGCGAATAGTACACGGTTGCTGTTGGCAGGTGGAATGCTCAGCATATCGGGCTGCACACACGAATTATTATTGGTGAGAGTTGAATGGTGGAAGTGGATATTCTTCATGCACAAAGCTAGACTCGCTTATTTTACCTGTGACTTAACGACCAGACATTATTTTACCCAAGTCTAGCACCACCAATCCATGCTCATATATATTCGGAAGGCAAAAAAAAATTTTATTTTACGGTTTTTGTATAAAAAAAAAATCCAAAAAATAATCAAAATGTCATTATAAACAATTTTTTTTTCTCTTTTATACTACTTTTCATCACTTTCATCATCAAAATGTTGCATTTGTTTATTTTTTTATTTAAAAAAAAATTTTTAAAACCTCATTTTAATGATTTTTGCGGATTTTAAAATTAGTGAGTGACCTGTAAAAATAATTGTGTCAATCTAATTTTTGGAAAAGTCTTTTAAAACATGATAAACTATGATTTTTTTTTGCGATACAAAAATTGAAAAACAAAAATATTCAGACTGATTGCATCATATTCTACTACATTAATCATCATTAATAATCATAAAAAATTCTTTTTCACTGATTTCCTGCCTCGTGGTGACAATTAAATCTGCCAATCAATCTGGAAAGTGATAGAAACTGAATCCAGTTATTTGAAGTTGGTTATACCAGCGTGTAACACCGGGTGCCTGTATGTTATTATCTCGATGCAATCAGCGAAGCCTGCACTTGTTATTCGCCGGTTATTTTGTGCAGATTAACATATTCGCTCGAGGGCCAGAGACAGGGGAGAGGACGAGCAACTGGGTTGGAAATTAAACCAGCCTCGTATGTATGTTTATTGGGGTATGACCCTGGGCACTCTAGTTGACAGAGGACAATGCGAGCGTATGGACTGTGCAATTTTGCTTTGATCATCCTCCAATTGCACGATTGTTTCTGATAATGAGTCCATATATCCAGTTAATGAAGCGCTTTCTAGAGCTCTCTTGACGTTGTGCATTTGTTTAGCGTTTAAACTCCAGTATCATCAGCTTTTCCAGCATCTCTGCTGTGTAGCGCCATTTGATAAATCAAATCCACGGCAACTTGATCTATTTTAATACACCACAATCGTTGGCAACACTGCTACTTCACATTTTCATACACATAACCGCATATACATACGCGTTATATTTCCAATTTTCAGCATATTTCGCCTATTTTTTCACGCCAGCCTCTGCAGTTTGGCTTGTTAACTTGCTGCTGCTGAATATCTAGTCGTGACAATAATCATACCAATAATAAAAATATCGCCTTTGGCATGACTCGCATAAATGCACTACTCTTGTGCTTTAGATTGTCCTTGGAAAAATCTATATCAATTGAATACTTAGCTAAAAATGGACATGAGCTTTTTTATCTTCCGATACATGCAGAAATTTTTTTTTTTCCTTATAGATATATACATAATTTCGGTAGAAATCCGAATTTTCATCTAGGGGAAATGAACATTTATCTGATTTAGCATGCTTTTTTAGAGGTACCTATTTTTTTGTACAACAAAGCGGTATTTTTGCGGGATGATTTTTCAACGATGTATTTCGATTAAATTTGTGCATTTTTTTTTTGTTCAAAAAGTGGTCGTGATGATATTAATAAAGAAAACGGTTGAATAGGTTATAGCGAGGATATATGGTTGCTAAAATCGAATGAAATTCAATTTCAATTCAAAGGAAAAATAAATGAACGTACTTTCAATGAATAAATTTGTGCTGAATCAATTTCCGCACTTTTATTCTCAACAGTATATAATGTATTTATTGCTGGTGTTGGATTAGTTGGCTGGGAAAGGATTAAACCAATGAGTGTATCCTCGGCTAACGACTTGCTTGAGGGTGTTGGATATCTAATTGAGACGGTAAGAAATATACAGTTGTACGTACAGCTGAGGACTTTTTTAAGTGACGACGAAGCAGGTCAGTTTTACGAGTCCACGGTGCCAACGTCATTCATCAACAAGTGAGTGGCGGGTAAAAAGAGACCATTCGGTCGCACTCTCTTCGTGATGTGCACGCAAGGGCTTCAAGAACCCGTGGAAATTCGACACCAATACGTAAATACAAATTTTTTCAATCATTAGATATATTTTAAAATGGGAAAATATTTTTTTCTGGCTTGATACGATGTCTAGGAAGAACTTGATTGGAGATATAATGAACTTACGCGATAATCCTAGGCTAAAACATGCCGTCTAGAGTCGCGCGAGAGTGCGTTCTCGCGGAAACTGCAGCCTTTTGCTGTGAAAGGAATCTCTCTCGGATAATCTCACCTCTGCAAGTGCATTCTTTCTCTTCCCGCATCAAGCCTCAATAGAATCGATTTATCACGTCGTCTAAGGCGTCCTCGACGCTGTATGGTGCTCGCGTGTAATCCACGCGCAGCGGTATGCGCCAGTGGCCACACGGTAAATCGTGAAAATTATCGTCTCTCCCTCGCGCCAACAAGTGACTTCTGTTCTTTTATATCTTTTTTTTTTTGCTCGCTGGAAAAGAGAAGAAATTAAGTGTCGATTGCGTGCATGTGCAGAGTATAATGACGAATCAATTTCTCTCGCTGGACCATGCTTCCTGATGGCGCGTGTGTAGAAGGGAGACGCGTGTGTCCCTCCGGGCACTTGAATGATTGCGCCCACGCTGCCTCCGGCATTCGATCCAAATTATAAGCCATCGTCTATCTTGGTAATGTTCCTCGAGTTCAATGCAAAATATCATTTTCTTGAAAATTACCAAACGTTTTTTTTCAGTTGGAATAATTTTCTGCGTTATTTATTCGTGGGATTTCTCGTGATGGCAGAATGATTTCATTTATTTTTTTGATGCAAATGATTGGTCGGTATTTTCATGCAATTTGACTAACTGTCGAGAGCATGTAATATTTCGATTCGAAGCGAGTAAATGTATGTTTGAGTATTAAATGCGAGGAAAATGCTACTGAAATATGTGAACATTGATGGGTAATTGATAGCTTTATGATTTTATTCACGTTTGAGCATTTCATTTTGATAGAAAATTGCTGAAAATAATTTTTTTTTTTTCTCTTTTTTTTTTAATGCAAGTTTTTTGGAAATATGAAAAAATCATTTTCAAATGATATTTTTGGGGATTGAGTGGTTAATAAATTTTTTTTTTTCAATGCTATTTGAGGCTAGGTTGATATTTTTTTGTGTTTGAGAAGGTAAATTAGTGGAGCTTTTAATTTTGTATAGGGGTAAGTAAAATTACAGGCTTCTGTGCGAGTTTAAATTGTTTGCACGTCCGTCAGGTGAAGGTTTCGCTTTGTGAACTGATGCTACATCATACGTTTTTATTACTGTCAATTAAAAACAAAATCTCATGTTTTATTGATACACTAGTGTATAAAAATTTTCAACGTATTTTCCGATTTATTTCATCGAAATCGTTCGTTTTTATTTGTAAATTATTTATTAAATTTATTTTAGTATTTTACGCTTTTATTTTAATTTTTCTTCTATCTCTATTTACATATATTTATTAAAATTACAAGGAAATATTAATTAAATCTGCTTTTATTTAGCGTTCAAACCAAACATAAATAATAATATCGAATGAATAAATAATTTACAATAATGTGAAAAATATAATATCGTTTACATATGAGTAAAATTAATACTCTAAAATTATTAATATATTTGATAAATATCAAATAATATGAAAAAATGTATTTTGGTATAAAAAATTCAACAAACATAAAATAATAATTAAAGAAAATTATATTTATGTATTAAAAATATCAAAAAATTCTTTTTTTCATTGAAAAAGTTGAATTAAATTTTTTTTAATGCACAAAAAGATACTTTTTTATTGTTTTAAAAATTATGATTGATTTTCTTAAGATATATTTGAGTGAGAAATTTTGAGATTGTTTTTGATATAGCAGGATATATGCATATAAACTGATGGAAATAAATCAATTTCATTTATTTGATTTAATGTATTACCTATCTGTCCCTCGAGCGAATTTGCTGAACTAATGTAGTGAAAGAAGAAAAATTGGAACTCGTAGGAATGATGATACATTGTAGTGGAAAATTGATGGGCCTGATCCAACAGCCTGTGTAAATCGGCCTGAAGGTTAAAGACCGAAGCCTAGGCCATACGATCTTGGCAATTTCTCGGTAGATTTTTACCAATTTGTCAAAGAATAAAAAAAAAACTCGGGGGATAACTTTGGTACGCTTACGTCGCACGTTCTCGTGGACTCACGCATCATTGATTCAATGGGGCAGAGGAGTATATAACATAGATCGTGTACATAGGGTGGAGAATGCTTCAGGCAAACGCGCGCGAAGAGTCGAAGGGAAAACTGGAGCGCCAATAAATTTAAGAGTCATTTGAAACTCGTGAATTTTCGTCTCTCTCATTTAATTTTCGTGTGTCACACAGGTAAAACAGACTCAATTGCACAGTTGCCACCTATCGCTGGCAACAAAAAAAATTTTTTTACTCTAAATCAAACGTTAAATTTATCAGCCAAATTACTGTCCTCCATATACACCCATTTATCGTCGAGCAATTTATTATCAAAGTATATTTTTCATCCATACAAATATTTTATTTCATGCATGAAAATTCACTTGCAAATTTATTTTACCCTTTTTTTTTTTTTGTTTAACCATCCATTAATATATTTGTTTTAAATATTTTTTTAACAAAATAAAATTCTAATTTAATAAAAAAAAAAAAAAAAACAAATTTTTTCATGTTTTCAAGTTTTTTTTTTTTTTTTAACAAAAAAAAAAAAAAACATGTGCAAGACAAAAAAAAATTATAAATTGATGAAAATAATTTATTAAAATATTTAATTAATTTTCCCGAGTTATTTCAAATAAATATTCAATTAAGTGCTCAATTATCGTCATTAATATCTCGAAATTGTGGGCATTGTAAATATTTATTTAGTTAATTAAAATTTTATATCAATTAAAAAAAAACATGTTTGAAATAATGTAAAGCATGTTATTTTTGTTAATTAGATTTAATGACATATTCATTAGTTAAAAAGGAAAAAAAAAACATTTTTTTTTATATCAAAATCACGAATTTCAAGTGAATTAATTAAAGAGGAAAGAAACAATATAAATTAAAAATTCTAAATACACTTCTATTGTCACGGTTTCGCTGTGTTACACACTCATATGGTGTGACTTTATTGCGCCACAATTCCGGCTCAATAAATGAGACTTGCGTGACTGTAAACTGGAAGTAGTATATTTTAGGGGTCGTGTGCGCGGATAGAGAAGTAGAGAAACACGAGAAATTCAATGACCCAAGAAAACTAATTCACTTGAGGCTAAGTTATACCTAGACTAGACACTAAAAATTCAAGGTAAAATAAATACAACCTCTTAGATCACATCTAAAACGTCACATAAACTTGCTTAAACACACTATATAATCTATGCATGTCCTTGAAGAACTTATTTTCCAGTCGACTGTCTTCATGAATTTTCAAATGCCATTCTAGCAAATATCTTCTTACACTCTATATTGAAAAGAAAAAAATTGATAAAATAATAAAATGACGGAAAATCAAGTGGAAAATTGGCTGCCTCTTAGAAGACAGTATAAAAGTTTTAGTCCTGCTTCAGTTTCAATTTCTGTCCCTTAGGTCTATGCATGTAATTCACAAGAAATTATAGTCATCCCAAGATTTAATTTCCAGTTTTTGATTAAAAGTCAGTTATTACTTGGAACTGCAGTTTACCCAACGATAATATTATGCTGTCCGTTGAGTGAAAAATAAACTTTCATTATGAATAATGAAAGCGGAAAAAGAAGTATTCAGAAAAAAAAAAAAAAATAGTAGAATATATTAAGCTACTGATGCTGATTTATTTTTTAGAAGAAAAAAATATTTCTATTTAATTTTTAAAATAATCCGCACATGTTAGAGAGATTAGGATGTATTTTTTAATTTTTCATGTTGGTTAGGATGGTATTCAACATTAAGGTCAGAGCCCCCAAAGCCCGCGTGAAGGCTTTGCGACATTCCGCGCGCGTTATTCCACACTCGAGTGAGAGCAAAGAACTCGGTGCTCTTGTATATCCCCAGTACTTCCGACAGCTGTCGTCCCGTTAGGCCGCGCGTGATAAGCAAATTTCTCTGCTGTAGGAGTGCGAGAAAGAGAGACATTGAATTAAGACTAGTCCAATGTCTCGCTCTCCATTTTAAATAATAGCACGATTTCTATTAGGCACGAGTTAATTCTCACGCCCCGCGCGAGCGCATCACTCTCAATCCTAGCATCAGGGAGTATCAAAACGGAAAATCCAATTAATATGTGTCGAGAAATGCTTATAGTTTGTTTTTTTAGGAATTATATATCCAGTTTTTTTTTCGATACATTTCTCTTCGAGTGATAGGACACTGGCGTCTTATCGCGCCTCAACATGTGACGCGCGAATCATTTATTATCCTTTGTAAATCAATTAATTACATGTGACACCTCGAATCTAAGTGTCTAGCTCTGACACTGGCCTATGTGAGACGATAATCGAGTGATTTATGCGGTAAATTTCAACACTTTATATAGTTTATCAGGTGATTAATATTGTGCAAATATTTACCGTTTTACCAAATATATTTTATATTTTTCTACGTATTTTAAGCATAAAAACAATTTTTTTTTACTCGTATATAGATAATGAATGAAAAAAGAAATTTTTTTTTTTTTTTCAATGTTGAAAGCTTTGAAAAAAATTCAAATAAAAAAATTCAAGAAATATTAATTTTTTTGTCAATCATAATCAATTAATTAAATTTAAAAAAAAGGATTAATGATTGATACAATAAAAAATTAGTTTTACCAACATTGTAATTAATTAAAAAAAAAAAAAAAACGTTAATTATACGAAAGAATTGATAAATTCAATGAAATATATCAACTTCACACGGTCAATTAAATTATTCATAAAAAAACGAAACAAAAAATGAACTTTCTCGTGGGTCGCTAACCCGTTAAATTCGTAAAATAGCAATAAGAAGGTGAAAAAAAAGGTGAGGATCGGTTGTCAATGAAGCTGAGGTATAAAAACCAGGCCCGAGGGAGGTAATAGTTTCATTACCACCGATAAGAGTAGATATTATTCGAATATCGTATAACCGCAGTGAGATAATGGGGTATCTTTTGCGGCTGTTGCACGCACACACAGTGCACTGATGCCAGGAGCAACAGTCAGAAGCAGTGCACAAGGCGCATAGCGAGCGGCCCGACTAGTTACACGTATGAAATAATCTATTATCTGGAGAGGGAGTTATCTGGTGCGGGCATTGAATCGCCAAGGCCGTGGAAGAGTGGCGGCAGAGAAGTCGCACCGCGGTCAACGAACTCGGCAACGCGCCGCTCAGGCTCACTGTGTAGTCTCACTGCGTGTACCGCCCGTTCATATCATCCGCATGCACGGTGGTTGGTGAGCGCGTATATGCCTCACCATTCGCACGATTACTTGTTCCTAGTTCCATGTAGCCCGCCGACATGCTTTCGTGTGTACTTCCCCAAGTTCAATAGAAAGTTCATGTATATATAACGAGAAACGACCATCAGGGGTACTTTTACCCCCTCGTGCCGCCGCATCTACCCCACAGAAGTATCGGAAATTTTGTAATAATGATTCCCAGACTCGAAAAAAAATTTTTTTAATTCATATCACATGTTTAGAATCAAAAATTTGTATCACGAAAAAAATAAGATTTTTTTTACTTTGCAATATCTTGATAAGGATGCGAGCTAGATAGATTTTGTTAAGGACCTTTTTTGTAGGTAATAAAATTATCTAGAAAAAACATCTCTTGATAAAAATTTTTATCGTTAGTAGTTTCAAAGATATTTTGATTTATAACAGTGAGATAATTTTTCCTTCAGTCACGCGATATAAAAAAAAAAACATTTTTTTCAAATATCTCCGGTGATTTAAACTTGTATTTATTTATTTACAATAATTAATTTAATATTAAACAAAATATAGAATATATTTATTGTTATTTTTTGATATTTCCAAAAGTAAAAAACATTTATATAGAGATAAATTAAATTTGTATAGCGGATTTTGCTGTTATGTAAATGAAAAAAAAAAAATTTTTTTTATTGATAAACTTCCTGTCTTCCTTCGTCTACCAATTTAAACTTCCGGACTTGAATATTTTTTAATAGAAATCTCACGGCTTTGTATAAAAAAAAAATTTTTTCTTCCCAGTTTAAGTACAGACATGATGATACCTGTGATAATCCTTATTTATGTTAACAACAACTTCCGGATTAAGGATATGAGCTTATTAGCATCTAAACGACACTTCAACTAGCCGGCATCTACGCTGTAATTATAATAGATATCTGATTCGCAATGAAAAAAAACAATAGAATACGCATAAAGTCTTACAGTTTTCATGGAGCGCAAAAAAAAAAAACGGATCATTAAAAGGTTATAAGAATGTTTTTTTTTTTCACCTATAAATCTGTTGTTGTCACTGGTAAACTAATCTAAAAACTAAAATACAGCACACAACACATAATATAGAAAACGTATGGCGAGTGGCCAATTACGAGAATTAAACTCGTGCAATACATATGTTAAATACCTGGACTGCAGTGTAGAACTGGAAAGTGTTAAATCACTACAGCTGGAATTTACGATATCTCGGCAGGGTATCCACATTATTCATGATAAAGTCAATATAGCCAACCAGGAATTAGCAATTAGGACAGGATTAAAACACAAATGTAATGATTTCCATCAGTTCACTTATTATGAAATCGATACACTGAAAATTTAATACTTTTCCATAATTTTTATCTTTTTTTTTTTATTCCCATCGTATAACCCACCATTTCTACAATTAATTATCATAAAAAAAAATTTTTTTTTACAGATATTTCGTTTGAAAGGGCTTGAATATTTTTTTAAAACGTTTAAAAAATCATTTTTCATTAACTGTTATATTTCTAATAATTAAAATTTTAATTCTTTAAAAAATTCCATCTTCTTATCAATTCTATTAGATTAGTCTAGATATATTCGCACTCTCGCGGGCTGTAAAGTTAAACAGATTGGCCACATGGTTTATATCTCAAGCCGCATGCATCAGCTGAACATCGGGAGCTAAACTTTCAGATCATTAATTTTCATTAGAACATTTTTCAAAAGTCTCAACTACTCGCAGCTCGCCCGCCCTCAGTTTGGCTAAGTTCAGAGGATTTTTTCCTTGGGTAATGCCAGTAGTAGTAGTAGTAGTAGTGCGAGGTGAAATGGAGAGTGCACCGGTTGCCTGGCAGAAGAAGAAAAAGAAACGGAAACGGATTGGATTCCCTGTGGCAACATGAAAACGTTCCCTCCATTTACTCACGCTTTTAACATAGTCCTATCAAAAATTCATGGAACAAAAAAAAAGCTTTCAAAACGGGAGGAAGCATGAATATTGTACCTCTTGAATGTAACGTGTCGTTAATTAGACGCATAATTAACACGCGAGAGAGCCCAAGTGCTTGAAGAAAAAAAAAAATAGAAAATGCCAATAGATTTGCAGCAGCAACTTTATTATTTTTTTATTCGTTTGATAGAACTGCGCGGAAATGGCTGGATAAATAGTGGCATTTTATTGGCGGAGAATTACAAAAGGTGTGGTGGTTGATACCACTGGCCTGCGGCGATTTTTCATCAGCTATTTTGAACACGTCGGCAAACCAGAGACAAGTGGGGTGAGAGAGATGAAAGTTTGAACTGCACTAGTAGTGGAAAAACCAACTAACTTTTCCGACTGGTGGAAACTAACGAATCGTGCCTGAAAAGTTACCACGTCGAGCATCGCAATACGAGAGGCTTTATCCTCTACGGCTCCTCTCTGCCCCTTAATCTGTCACGAGTGTATCGCGCGCGCGCGTATATTTAAATCACAACTAACGTTGCAATTGTCCTAAAAAATATCCTTGACTAAATTGACCACTTGTTGATTAATTTTAGACGAAAAAAAACCATTTTTTTGTCAATTTAAAAGTTGGATTAATGAAAACAAAGGGTTGGAATTCATTAGTGAATGTTTTTGATGGGTTTTGATGTGGTTGGATTAGTTTGATTTGAGTCAAATTTTCATTCTATATTCTCACCATTAGCGCTAAATACGTTGCCTAAAGTTCAGTGAGCTCATAAAACTTCTGTTCTATGCCCTGTACACTTGACGATAGTCAATTAGAATTTACTGAGTTGCGCAATGCAGTTATTTTTACGGCTTCTCACATAACTATTATTTAAGAGTAGCAAAGACTAACTAACTAACGAGAAAAACCGTGGAAAATAGCTGAGGAGAAATAATATACTGTTTTATTACTGAACTAGTAGTGAAATTATAACATTTTTGTTGCAGCACACACTCACTGGACACTGTGCGAAAGTCTTAGCCGCCAAATTCCTCGGTGAACCGTCCAAAGTCGTTACTGGAAGTCATGATCGTACTTTAAAAATCTGGGATTTACGTAGTCGGGCTTGTAAGTATATCTTTGGATGATTATAATGAATTTAACGGTTTGTTAATTGTTTGAGAAATGTAAATTACATTTATTTTTAGGTTATGAGTTTGTGGTTTGGCTTAGAGAAATTAATTAACAGAAAAATTCACATTAAATCACGTTATTAATGTCAGTAGGATGGATATTTTTAAAAATATCTTAGATCTCACGATAACTAGTCTTACACATATTTAGGATGAATTTTGAAACGCTTAAATGAGAATTAAAAAAAAAAAAAATTTCTTGTAAAATTTTGCAAAGAGGACCCCCTTGGAAATCTCGTCGATTTCGTGATTTTTTTGGTTTTTTGCTGATAACTCGGTAAATAAACAAGATATCGAAAAATACTAAATATGTAAAATTATTTAAAATTAAAAAATCTACAAAATATGTTAAATAAACTTTTTTCTATCTTTCTTAGTTTTTAAGATTTCATCTATTTTTTGAAATTTTTTATTTTTCAAAATATCTCAAAAATAAAGCTAGATATCAAAAAAGTTTATTCTAAATTTTTTTTAGGAAATTCAAATCCCTATCATTTTAGTTTTATAAGATTTTTTGTTATCTCACGTAGATCTAGAGTTATACGCAAAAAACTAAAAAAAAACACCAAAAATATGAGATTTCTAGGCAGGTATATATACTCTTTTCGAAAAAATTTGAAAAGAAATCTTTTTTTATCCACCAAACGTCACAAAAATCATTGATAAAATTGATTCGACTCATAAAACAAAAAAAAAACCTTTTCGGCTGACGTAACGTAGATTATTCTACTCGAAAAACAAAACGACTCGTTTATATACGCTTTTTGAGCATTAATATCGTAAAATATAAAATTCTCCTCTTCCTTCACTCCTAAAAATATTAAACTAAAAAAAAAATATTAAGTTTATGTCATCAAAATACTATTTACATATCAGATAAACCGCGAATTGAAAAGTAATTTTTGTTAATGGTTGCAAAAAAAATTGAAAATATAAATACAGAGAATTTTATCTATTTTAATTTTCATTTAAATACATATATATATGTATTTATCAGATGATATGTTTTTTTTTTTTTTTAATTTATTTTTTATCACGAGAATGAATTCTATCAAAGGTCGGGTGAGGCAATGGAAATGCGCGGGTTGCGACGACATATATATCACCTCGTCCTCGTAAAAACCGACTCATCCCCCAATATACTGGTAAAATTGTAGGTACACATATATATAGATATGTACTAGTATATGTGTGCATATTACATAGTGGCCGAAAAATATTATGGCACCTGGGGTAATCACGTTCTCTATTACCCCTATTAGTATACGCGGTGGATTTTATGCAACGCACTTACGAGGCGTTTGGAGATAATAAAACAACGTATATATATTTGCATAATCATTCATATGAATTTTTTACCAAAGATATACACAAGCAAATGTCTAAATAAATCAACAATACTCTACAAAAGAATCAAAATCATAAATCCTTCCAACTGCCCACGTTCTTTATTTTTTTTTTGTCCTAAAATACCCAACATGAAAATGTCAGAAAAATCGTTTGGTATCATTTATCAAAAAAGTAATTAGCTACCAGTGAATTGTGGTAAATAAAAGTCAAGTTACCACCGAAATACTGAATTTTTAATTGTAAAGTTGCGAGATTAAAAAAAAAATCATTTAAAATTTGAATTATTGACAGAAATTTTTGTGAAAAATTGTTTAAAAATAGAAAAAATTATCGAGAATTTTATTCCTCAGATTAATATTTAAGAAATATATCTGAAAAAGTTGGATAAAAATTTCAGATCAATCGGTCAAGCCGTTTTATTAGAAAAATTGTAGTCACCAATTTCGAAAAGACTGTTTTTCAGAAAAAAAAAAAACGCTAACCATTATAATTTATATCAACATTTCATTGATTTTTTTTTTGCTAGGACTAGATTTTATGAGCTTCCCGGAAAAGAAGTAAATTTCAGTTGAATTTTTATCAGATAAAAAAAAAATTGCAGGCTTTAAAAAATGAGGTGGATGTTAATTGTCAAAAGGAATAGCACATTTCACGTGTATAATTGCATATGTTGTGACATAAAATGTCAGGAATAATTTGTCTGTGAAGTGTTTAATTAGATTTGCTATTAATTTCAAAATTCTCACCCTGGCATTTACGGCTGGGTGGCATTGAAGATCGTGAAGCCAACTAACAAGAGACTAATAAGAGCCAAGCTGTCAAAGAGGAGACAAAGTGTTTAATGACTTGAGCAGCAGGACTTTCCCAAAGCGCTAACTCGTCTTTTTGTCACAGTTTCCATTGATGTCCAACAACGTCTGCCGTCTAATACAAGCCCCCACGATGATCACCACTTTCACCGCGTCTCCGTCACTCGCCCTTGCGGCGATAAGTTAATTGCATCGATACTGGACAAGAGCACACACTCTCTCTCTAGCAAGGCCACATACACGTGTGCACACTGTACTTGTTAGATTATCCCGGGTTGCGGGGCCACCGCACTCTCCTGACTCTGACAAACATCCCATCGAATATCGCTCGTTGCAATCGATAGTCGACGTTTTATTTTCACCGGAAATGTCCCTCGAGGCCTCGCGCCTATCAAATTCCGTTTTACAATTTTACGAATTGTCTGTTTTCCGTGCCATCATGATATATATGCATGCTCAAGTGAGTTATGTGGGTCATTGTGGGGTCAAATCGACAGGAGCACTGACCGCAAATATTTTTCACACACTCACACATATACTGCTTATAAATTATTCCTAAGCTTTATTTCATATTTACAATCAGAATTATTATAATTTTGATATTTTTTTTCGATATTTTTAAGTGTTTTAATATGTATTTTTAATTACTAACCCTTTGAATAGACTCTGAATCAATTTGACCCTACAAAAACTGTCGCAATTTACAGTAGATAGTTAAAATTATATCCGTTAGTCAATAATCTTACCATTTTCTCGGAATGCTTGAGTGTTACATTCGATCAAAGTCAGTATGTATGAATCCAGATGACCCAGTGTGTACTCAAATGGGTTAAAATAGGATTTAGACATTGGAAAAAGCTTTAGAGAGACTTGGATAAAGGTTGAATCACTTTTAAATTCAACTTTTCAGTCTGGACAATCCAGGAATAAATCTTCCTGGCTACAATCCAGATATACAAGTTGATTTACGAAGTGATTCGGGTATTAATGGCTGCTGTCCAGACGAAAAGTAGAAGTCAAAGATGATTCAAGTGTCATTTTTTTGGGTGAAAATTGGAAAAATATTTTTGAAACTCCTTCGTGGCCAATCTCTGCAAATTTAAAAATCATTTACAGGTTTACAATCCGATTCTTCAGTCATTTACGTATATACAAACTCGCCAATGACTCATCATGTTAATTTATTCATAGATTACCATCGGATATGCTGATGGCATATATGCTGTTATCAAGTGAATCTAATAGCATAATTTTAAAACAACATTCCTATACAACTTAATTTATAAGAGTCAACAAACTGACTACTCAAAAATTCACATTTAAAACAAATATTGAATAATGTTTGATGAATATAATATTTTTTTATGAAATATTTCATGTGTATAAGTTAACAAACTAAATCATTTTCAAATTATTACGGTTTAACTTATCGATTTGCACTCGAGGCTTGCTCCCAAGATTGTATAACGCAATCTACAAGCATAGTGAAACTCATGCTAGTGGGTATTGACACAGAATACACTGGAAATTTTGCACCAGGGCCAATAAGATAATCTAGATAGTATTAATTTACTAGAAAGAGAGACTGAGAGAATTTACTGGTGCATACTTGAGAACAAGGAGATGAGTAGGAATTTACAGAGCATGTGCTTTTAGATGCTTTCATCCTATTTACCCACAGCAGCTATACTTTCTTCTTCAATTAAAAGTCAGGATGCGCGTTGAATTTACCTTTAGTCAGTTTGACTTGTTGTTGTCTATCCACTTTTGCCACGAGGCAAAAGTTCAAGAACATCTAATTTCCGTCGCGAGTATAGGCACATGAAGAATCTACGGGCAGAAGTGCCCACCAGAGGCAGCGATAAGGGCGAAAAAACGAAATGGAGGTTGAAGAGAGAGAGAGCTCAATCTCGACGAGCTCAACGCCCCTATCTCGTCCTATATGAGGGCACCAGGCGCGAAAAATTCATTTTATAGCTTGTCGTAATTCGACGCCAGAAGTGCGAATTATATTCCGAGGTGTGTGTTGGGTGTTGGTGTGATAAGTGAGAAAAAAGATATGAATAGAAAATCTTTTTCCATTTGACATTTTGTAATGTAAAAAAAAAAAAGTTATTTACATTGGTGTGGTTTTAGTGTCGTAATACGAGGCTCTTTGCACCATCAGTTGGATTTTTCTTGAGGAAAATGATCCATGCATGCGTATTTTGCTGCAAGGCACAACGCAAAATCCCTGGAAGTATCAGAATTAACTGAGAAAGTATAATTTGATGGTAGATGGAGCGCTATTAGAGATGGCTGCCTGGGTATTTCATATTTTCCGCTATTCTTTTCAGCCCCAAGGGTGCAAAATCGCTTCATTCAGGTGCTGGGCAATGATGTCCAGCGACCTCCAAGCTCTAGACGAGGCTCTAACGACCGATACGCCTTCAACTCTCTGCCATTAGAATTTGCTCGCTGGATAGGAGTAAAAATTCACTCTTATTTCCATTCGACTATATCAAGTCCCCTGCCATCATTATGCGCTTTCATGTATTATTATCAGCACAAGTCCCTTGATCTTCGATGCGTGATATCGAGCTCTTGTTGAGCACATTCAGGGTATCTTAGGAGAAAAATATCTTCTGTCTTTCATTAGGCATAATACATGGCTTTAGATATATACTCCCGTGCAAAGTGGCGAGTTTTTTTTTTTTTTTCAAATATTACCAGAGTTGGGAAATTATTGGATGATTATCTAGTTTATATGGCATCCTTCGGAGAAATATATTTCAGTATTGAAGTTTATTATAAATTTTTTTTTTATCAATAACTATAAAAATAGTAGAGGGTTATAGGACTTTAGCTTAAAACTTTTTTGTTATAGACAATAAAATCTTCCGTCGTCAAAGGGGTTATCTATTTTTAAGGCTGAAAAAACAAAAAAAATGTTTTTTAATTAATTTTTTTGGAAAAAAGTATTTTTATCATACAAAAACGAAAAGTATTGTTTATAGTGTCAATATTTAGGGTTACAATCATTTTTGAAAAGTCGATTTCGACAACACCATTTTGAAAAAAAAAAAACAATGTTCTTTCTATAAAATTTCATGTAAAAAAAAAAAAGAGAAAAATTTGATTAAAAAAAATTTTTTTTTTTTTTTTTGTAGATTGATAGAATGGTACAAATTTTACACTATGTACAAAGTTATTTCAATTGAAATTTTCCGTTAACCAGGAGAATATTTATACCAATTGTATTTTATCACCTGTGAATTATTGATGCAATTTAATCCAAGAAATTTCAGATGCATTGCCCGGCGGTACTTTGCCTCAACTAACATTATTCACTGGCCGTATAAATGTAAATGCAGTTCATATCAGAGAATAAATAGAGCTTAAACACTATTTCAGAAATAAAATTAAAATGCCGTAAATTTAATTGAATTTAAATAAACTATATCAACTGGTTCTATAGAATGAATTTCCCGCGGCGAATCTATGTCAATGGGTTATATATATATATACATACATATAAACGTGGGTTGAGAACGACAGAGATTCAATAGGAGGAAAATCGGAATTGGTTAGCGACACAAGATGGTACAAATGTGTGTAGATGTGGGCGTAAACAGAAACCCCGTTATTTATCCAGTTTATAGTTTGTACCATACGTAAAGCTACACATTTCCGCAGGCGTTGCGGTTTTTGAAGGCTTCATGGAAACTCGAGAGGCATTTACAGTTCGTTCGCATTCACTCAACTTCTCTTTTCGCCTGGCCAAATGTTACAAAATGTCATCAAAGCCATGTGTATAACTGTTTTGTTTTTGTTTCTCTGTATGCAGGCATCGAAACAAAGTTTGCCGGTTCAAGCTGCAACGACCTCGTCACGTCAGATGGTGCAGGTTCCACAATCATCAGTGGCCACTTTGACAAACGAATTAGATTCTGGGATACCAGAGCTGAATCTAGCTCTAATGACATCGTCCTGCAAGGCAAAGTTACTTCCTTGGACTTATCTCGGGGTAAGTGAAAATATCAACAATACTAAAATTTAAACAAAACACTTAATCCTATTTTCTACTTCTATTTTGAATGATGTTTTTTTAATTGTTAAAGAGCATTGAAAAAAAAATCATTTAGTTATGTTTGATATATGAAAAAGGTCACATTAAAAGTATTTTTATTTTTTCTGTAATTTTTTTTTTTAGTAAACTCGTGTAGGTAACCGTAAAGTTTTACTGAATCAATTTACATGTCATCTGAAATATAAAGTACGTATAAATAGATTCAGAAACTTGATTTGATTAAAAAAATTTTTTATTAATAAAATGAATGATACAGTATATACTATAGTTCCAAGCGAATTCCCTGAAGTATTTTATTTCCAACTCGGCGTAATTACACTTTGTGGAAATATCACACGAGAGCTATCGCCAACATCCCCACGAGCCCATTTAGAAAACTGGGTGTTCCTGATTCTGATTGAAGAGGTCGATTCACCAAAGTGAGATATTGTCCCCCAGTGCGCGCATTCATTAATCTCTTTTCGATCGTACAAATCCAACTAAACAGCATACAGGCAACAGTGATAAGTCAAGTTTATTCAGATTTCAATTGAGTTTTTTTCATTGACCTTTTTTTTTTTCTTGTGCGTTGAGGAAGTAGAAATATAGCGATGATGAGCTGTAATTATGATAAATCACAAAATTCATTATGATGCTCAACGTGCAAAATATTGATAATCACGACGAATTTGGCCCAAGGTGATCACGGAATCTTTTCAACCTCTCTATGAATCGAATTCCAATGGCTTATATATACACACAAGACTATTATACTTAAATATGATGAAGAGTACATCTAACCGCCAGTTATTTCTGTTTCTAGATGCTAATTATCTTTTGAGTTGCGTGAGGGACGACACAGTCAAACTGCTTGATCTACGTATGAAACAAATTGTGGGGTCATTCAGGTAAGTTTCACGTCTACGCCAATATAATCGAGTAATAATCACAGTATAATGTACATATAATTGTATGTTTAAACTATAGTTTTACATATGTATGCGATGTAAATACCTTTATATACTGTTTAACAACGTACAAAAATTCTAGCTAGCAAATTTTATTAAGAAATTTTCATTAAATATTTCATTTTTCAATGGTCTTTACCTTCCATTACATTTTCATGACAAAAAGTATTACATAAATTACACTAACACATAAATTACACGTTATTTCATATTTATATTTATTTCCTCAACGATTATTTCAACATTTTTTATGTTTAAACATATAAGTAAATTGAGATTCTTTTTAAATGAACGTTTTAACTATTTTATTTTTCAATATTATTAATAATCAGATGAAAATCATATTTTAGATTTATTGTGTATATTAAAATTCTGAGTGATTGTTGTGTTTAGACATATTGACTGACGTTGAGAGTATGGATTTTAAATGTGGAAAAACCTCCGTAAGCTTCTTTCCCATCGGTAGGGATCTTCTTATGATTTAAACTAATGCCGCAAAGTGGGGCACTTGGTTTCGTTTCAACTGGCACTGCATCGAAAAATGGTATTAGATGATCTTGAGCCATGAATGGGTATCTAAATCTAAATTTGCAATTTTCTTTCATATCAATCTTATACTCTCCTTGCAAATGTTGTAACGGACTCAGGGGATAATCTAGTTCATTTAAGGTTCTATAACGAAAAAAGACATTTTTCTTGGTAACAATCAGATATCATTTAAAATTTATGAATTACTGTAGTTACCTTGGTGGATTGTGAATTTTTGGTTTTAACGTTTTGTAGTTAATCCATTTGGATGATTTTCGAGTTTTTATCAAGTTTCCGGTGGAAAAATTAAATGGAGTTGCTTTGATTTCTAGGGAATATTGTAAATATTTTTCCTGAACATCTTCTGGGATTGCTTTAATTCTAGCACCTGTAATAAAAAATAGATATAAAAGATCATTCGGATATTTCAAAGAAATATTTACCTGTAACAACATAGTCTTTTGGAACAGTAATATCGTCGAATAGCATGCTTGATTGGTCATTCATAATGAGAGCGTAGTGACGATTTTCTTTCAATGGAAACGACGTTGAAGTATGGGTGGTATAAAATAAATAATCGTCGGCAATATGAAGTGTAGGATCTTTTTCTTTCTTATTAATTTTCATTAATGGCAACCAATGTTCAGTATCACGAATTATATTGCCTGCTGGTCCCAGTTTTCCTTGCTTTATTTGAATTTCAATCATTTTTACGGGATTTAAGGTAAATCGAATTCCCGTTACAACCCTGAAATAATTAGAAATGTAGTTAGAAAGTATTTTAAAAATTTTTTCAAGTATCTTGCATACTTACATATTTTTGTGAATTTTGGATGATTGCTCTTGAAGACTAATCCATTCTATGTAATTTAATCTTAACTGCATCTGTGATGGAGTAACTTTGATATATGTTTCATCTGAAATTAAAAAAAAAATTGTATTGATATCAGTCTTAAAATCTAAATTAATGTAATTGAAATAATAAATTCGAAATACTCTGTTTCATTTCCGATGGTGTGCAACTGAGAATTTGATTTGATAATTTTGGGAAATTTTTTGTTAAATAAGTTTTATAGATGTTTAATTCATTTTCAATTATTGGGAATTTAGAATTTTCAAAGTTGACTTCATCTAAAAATAAATATTTTACTTTAATATTGTTCTATTAATTGTCAATATTTAAATACTTACAATTTTCATCGTAATCTTGAATTCCGTAAGCTAAATAATTTAAAATTTGTGCATGAATTTCAGTAATAACGATAACTTTCCAAATTTCATACATTTGTGCTTGTGATGAAAGTGCACCAGTACATATTGAATCATCTGGCTAGATAGAAAAAATTTTTTTGTAAAAAATGAAATACTATACTAAAATGTATACAAACCTTGGATTTAACTGAACAAAAAATATTGTCGCAACCAATGTTTCCATGATATTGTACTGTATTACGTAAATTTATTATATTTCGATGTAAAAATGAAGAATTAGCATTAATCATAGAGAGTAAAAAAATTTTAATTCCACTTTCATCCGGATTTTCCGTGTCCATATGTTGAAGAAGATCTTGATATAACTTGTCAATGGTGAAAATGGATTTTTCAAGTTCATTAAGCCATTTTGTGTCGCTATTTTCAAAGTGTTTTTTCGTATTTTCAAAAACAAAATTATCTACTTTAAACTCAATTTTATATCCTCCATTAGAATGAAACATACGATGTAAAAAATATTGTTCTATATATGACATCGCTTCAATCATAGGACGGGCATTGTTATCCGTAATTTTTTCGAAATTCGGAGGTACTTGGTACCGGACATATGCCAGCAATACAGAAAATACAATAGATGGATAATATCCGATCATTGTTCAATTTTTGAGTATCTAAAAATAATTATCAAGTAATTTGGGAATAAAAAATTATTTTTGGTGTTAAAAAAATGTTCGATACCTTTTTTTTTTTAGTTGGATATTCGGTTGAGTTCTGCTCGCCACTAACTCAACGGCTTGGAAAAAATAACTTTTATGTTAGACATCGGTTGACAGTAGGAGTTGCTATCAAGTCACGTATTTTTAATTGCCAAGCAACCAATCATGAACTCGACCATCAGAACAGTACAGAAATTCTCAGAAAATTCTTGTCGGTTAATCGCTGTTGTTTTGATTGCTTCACGATAAAAATTATCGCAGTGTCTTCTAAGAAATTAAAAAAAAATTTTTTTCAACATCTGACACACGTGGTAAATTTTTGTACATACTGCATAGAGCTATATAAAAAAATAATTTTTTTCAAGTACGTACATCAGTAATTAAAATAAAAACTAGTTTAATTTGGTGTTAACCTCTTTTCTGGTTCACAATAATTGAAAAAAAATTTTTTTATTCATATAAAATTTTTTAGAGCTGAAAATAACACTGATAACCATTGAATGGTCGATATTTATAGCCGACCAACTGATAATTCTTTTTTTAGAAACAGTGTTCAATCGTTGAAATAAAAATTAAAACTTGAAAAAAAAAAAAAAAAATTTTTTTTGTACGACAAGGTTATACACACTATCATACATATACTAGATAGTTAGAAACGATAAAAATTTTTTCACAAAATGAGCGATGATAACTCATGATATCAATGGAGTATTTTTAAAACACCACTAATTTCATAATAAAAAAAAGAACGAATATTTACAAGTTGATATAAAATTAATTTAATCATTTAATTAAAAGTCTAAAAAATTCTAGCATAAGTGCGTTAATTAGGATATATATTCTGACAGGAATAAAAAAAAACGAATGGTTTAACAGCGCATTTATATCTGTACTAGAGAAAAAAAAAAAAATTATTCCCCAGAATGAGTAATTCCACCTGCCTCTTCACGATCTCGGATTTCACCATGGTTTCGTTAAGCTCGGAAAACTCGTTATTTCATGTGCTCCATCAGAGTCAGTATTAATAAGAAAAACTGTCAAAAAAAAAATATATGTAAAAAAAATATAGAATTCAATATATCACACATAAATTATCATTTCTCATAAATTCTTAAACATAAAAATTTTTAAACCATATTTATCAACCAAAAAAAATCAAATTTTTGAAGATTAATCTTGCAAATCGAAATAAAAATTGTTAATTTATATAATTAATATAATACAACAATTTAATTTATTTCTACAGTGCAGACGGCTTCAAAGTTGGTTGCGATTGGGCTCGAGCAACGTTTAGTCCAGATGGTCAATACATTGCAGTGGGTTCAGCTGACGGTTCAGTGTTCATTTGGAACGTTGTCACAAATAAAATCGAGAGTATCTTGAAAGATCAGTCGTAAGTATAAAAAAATCAATATTTACTGTTATTATTGAATTTTAAAAAAACATATAAAACGTTAAAAATTTTTTTCATACATGTTTGAATACTGTTTCGAGATTGATGTAAACTTTAAATATTTTAAATTTATTGGCAACTGTAAAAATTATATTTTGTAACATTGTACAATTAATAATGTTGTTGTGAGAATTTACTATTCTCATATCAGACTCGCGCTTGAATGAAATCAAATATTCAGCTGGGAGAGTAATTAATAATTCCAGTTCAATCCACCGGCTCGAATATATATATATATATATAAATTTTTTTTTTTATTGAAGAATTAGAGTTTATTTATGCCAGAGGTTACTCCATATCGTTCGCGAACCATCGATCAATGGAATCCGCTTGAAATAAACTCAACATGAAGTAAAGCAAAAGCGGATTATCATGTAATCGCAATTGTGAAATCATCAAGCTGTGATATTAAATTTTTTTTTTATTTATAAAATATATTCTACATATTTTACAAACAACGTTATATTACCCAGACTAAGTGAGTAACCATCGTTCAAGTGGACGCGCCTGCAAATCCAAGTGGGATAAAATTTGAATGGAAGCAGCATCAGAGGCAAAGCTAGCTTGAGCGCCAACAATAGTGAATGACAGCTTAAAAGGTGGTTTCTATTCCTGTTAAATCCACCGGAGCTAAGCAGCCGATATCGATTGATTTCGACGGTTGTCCTGAGAAAAAAAAAATTAAACAAAAAAAAAAACCATTTAGATCCAACGTCAATCGGTAAATCCACGATAAAAAGGATCACAGTATTTTTTTATCTGTGAATAAATCCTCTCTGTGAACAGTTAAAGAATTTTTAAAAATCATTAACATTTGAAATTAAATTTTTTTAACAGTTCAACTATCTGAATAAAAGTATTTTATAAATCGACAAGTGTTTTTACAGTATTTTCAAGAAACAAATTTACGTGAAATATGTGCATAAATATTGTGATTTATGGATTTTACAGTAAAAAGTAAAAAATTCTTACTGCAGTGAAGGTGGCAGTGGACTGCAACTGGGACAAAACCTGGTATCCTGCTTGAAAGGTCCAAGATTGACCTTAGGCGCATCTAACCACTCTCTATATTTTATTTGCAAACTTGAAAGTTTGTTGGAACATCTACATAATGCAATTTCAAGAGTTTTTGCAATATTTTTTTCTCTCTATACTCGCAGAGGGACAGCGAGCGGCAATAAAATAAATTTGACCGAAAGGAGATCTCGCATTTTCAGCTTTCGAGGGCGTATCGACGCGAGTGAGCCAGCTGCTATACGTATAGAAGCACATTTATACTACTCTTCGCCGAGCCCACAGTAGTGTAGGCCACCTAATGTCACCATCGTGGGCCATCCCACTCGACAAACTACACGCACACACACCCACGCTACTCCGGCTTGGCCAACTACTTCAACAGGATTCTTAGATTGGGGTGGAATTCAGTGGGAAAGAAGGCAGAAATGAGACAGTATTATTGTCTTGCTGAAACAGACTACGAAACCCAGACGATTTTTTGCGACTTGTTGGAGGTTTTTCATGAAATTATTTGGCCTTAATTCGACAAGAAGATTGCCAAAGCATATATCCAACTCCAAGCTGTGAATTGCTTGCATTAATGAATAAGTATAAATTAATAAACTAATATTATTAATCGGTGAATAAATTCTAATTTTTTTTAAAATATATCTAGTGTTAAATCTGCGGTTGTACGCCTGTAAAATCATCAAAACGATTGAAATAATGTTGATTGCCTGAAGATTAAGCTATCAGAACTCCCTCAAATAATTTTCGTGCTTCCCCTAGTGGCGGGAAAAAATCCGTTTTTCTCGTAGCAGCTCGCTTAGCGCGTGATGAAGGGTCGGGACATTTAACGTGTCTTAAACGCGGGCGGTCTCTATCATCGAACAACATCTAGAGCATTTTGCGGTTTTTTTAACAGCGACATGAGCCCGGTGGTGGGTTAGTTGGATAAAAATACTGTTAAGCACCAGCCACACGTAGAGATTCAGTCGTTTCACTGTTATTACTTTTACCTGGAGCGTCGCGAGGGACGTCGTTCGATCGTAATTCGTACGTTGAGCTATAGGAATCATGGTAGACTAACTTAATAAGCGCCTTGTCCGCCTCTATCGCTTCGAGTGTGTGCACACTCTCCCTCATCATCCTCGTGTTCGTCAACGTATAAACAATTCGTTCTAACATCACGTGTGCTCTTATATTAGCGCAAGTTGTGGGCCCATAGCTCTGGCAATCGCGACTCTCTGTCCCGCCTTCGGCTAATCGTTTCACCTTATTTTTCTGGATTTATTTTCCGCCATGTAAATTGGAATGCTTACCAAGTCGCAGCTTATCTTATATTGCACGAGGAAAAGATATTTCTTTTTTTTTTTCAAGGGATAAAGTACTGAATGAATGCAGGGGCGGTAACTTCAGCAGGCACTAACGAGTTGATTCGATGTGTGTGTATGTGCTTACCGCACGAATAGTGCACCGTTCAGCGAGAATAAAAATTTATCTCTCCAAGAGGTAACTGATGAAATTAGACTGGGATAAAAAAAAAATAGTGGACTGTGATGCAGGATATATATCGACGAAAAAAGCAATCTCTTCGTTGCGCGCTTGCTTATGTACTCCCATTTCCCCTCGGCTTTTTCACACTACTGATCAAGGATTCCTCGGGTCCGGAAGCACGTGACGCGCCGAATGGACCAATCGAAAGATGTCACTTTCGCCTGACAACGCCTTCGTGCAATGATCGCGCACACAGTTCAACACGATATTATGTCATTTATCTTCGTCTTTGTGCCCTCTCTCTTTCTCAAAATCAGCCCCTATTTTTATCTGCCTCGCCAGGGGTCCGCACTGTCGACCTCGAGAATATACAGCCGTAAAGTTCGTGCCAGAGTAGGATAACGATAAACTCCGATTGAAAGTCTCGCAGTTTGAATTTGTCAGTTTGAGATAGTTGAGGATATTGTGGAAATGTAAAAAAAGAAAAGAAATTTTGTAACCCCCTTTTTTTAGATAGATATATGTAGGCAATAGAGCGTTTTTTTTTTTTTTTCAAGGGAAAATATGTTGATCCTGGTTTATTGTTGAGTTAGGGGGGCGTGAAAGTGTTGGATTTTTTTGAAATTTTTCCATTAGAAATACTGCAGACGTAAATATGTAATTTTGATGTTAAAAAAAAATTTTCTATCTTTGGAATATTGTTTAAAAACAATTGTTAAATATTTTTGTCACAAAGAAAAAATTTTAACAGCATTCTAAAAAGGTCAAATCACGTGTCTAAAATCGAAAAAGCGAATCCCCAAAAAAATTCGTCTCTTTAACATGCTGATATCTTGATAAGAATAGGAGTTGAACAAATTTTATTAGAAATCTTTTTTGTAGTTAATAAAATTCTCTACAAAAAAGGTATCTTGAGAAAAATTTGTATCTTTAATAGTTTTAAAGATATTACGATTTAAAACAGCAACACGATTTTTCCTATACGCCTTTTTCGCTTTAGAGATGTAATGAATTTTTTTCCTGTAAATAAATTCGAAAATAAAGCTGTCTATATTATTATTTGTGATGAAATGAATTTCTAGGAAATGTCAGAAAATATTTATCTTATCGCGTGCTGTAAAGGTTGAGCCGCTTTCAAGTTTATCCGTCTCGTTGAAATTCCAAAAAATCTCATTACTACAAAGTCCAGCAGTGGCTTGCGAGGTGAAATCGTAGCAGAATTCTATATATATACTCATATATATTAAAGCAAAGGGATGCTAACTGAAGCTGTGCGCACCACCATAGATACTACGGACATTCTCACATTCTCCACGATACCGCAGTCTCGTTTACCGTCTCAGGGATGCAGTGGTACATCGTCTAATTACAAGCGGTGAGTTTACATTGCGGGAAACATTCATAGAGCCTTGAAAAACGACCACACTCAATTCTTGAAAACATTTCCAGATCCGAGTATTATAAAGATGATGCATAATATCTTATTTCTAACATTTTTCGTCAGATAAGTCAGATTAAAATTTCTTTCATAACAAAATATAATGTAAAACTATCAGGAAATTATTTCAAAATTAATATCTTTCAACTCAGTCACTCGTTTTTTTCATATACCTAACAATCGGAGAGACTAGAGCAATTGAAACACAGTAACGTTTAGAAATTAGTGAATAATAATATATACGCATCAACACAAATTTTTTTTGTAATAACTAATATAAAAAAGTTAGATGTAAAAGGCATTGCTGCATTCTTTTTCTGATTTTACACTTGTTATTTATTATACGTATTAATTTAGACGATATACTAAGTTAAATAATAGTTTATAAACTTTACGAAATAACTACAAAAATGAGTTAAATAAATAAACATTATCTCTAAAAGTATATAAATCTGTCGATAATGCCCTGTGGTGTCGATTGTAACATCGTTTAAAAATATCATTAAAATGTTCTAAAAAATTTCAAATTCAAAAAATATTTATCTAATATATGCTCTGAAAATTATTTAAAAAATGTTAAATATCCGTATTATTGTGAAAATAAAAAAATATCCCATGTATTCAAAATCCATAGAAATTCAATTTTTCAGTTTATTAATGCAATAATAAATATTTTTCATGAATAAATCAGTGCTTACGAATAAAAAAAAATAATTTATTTAAAATAAGAAGACTTTTATTGCAAATCTTCAATTAAAACCAAAGAGTGTTTCAATTGCAACCTGCTAGGTGTCAATTTAAACAGAGAACAAGTCAAAAGTTTTTTATCGATAAAAATATAACTGATCATTGTATTTAAATTTTTATAAATTTTCATAAGACGATATAATAGTGTTAAAATCTATTGTACCAAAACTGATGGCTTAATAATTCATATTTTCAACATAATAAATTCTAACAATTTTAGTATTTCAATTGAGTCCAGACACATATTATTGATCTTGAGCAGAAAAAAAAAAAAATTCAAAAAGTAACTCTATTAATTTTTCCAAGATTATAAATAATAAAAACTTGAGATTTCAGTAGGGCGAGAATTTCCATTGCAACGCAGTTGTCGCGAGAAAGCAAGGTGGAAGCCATTTATAGGATAACGCAGCTCTTAATTAGCCCGAGTAATAATGTATGAAACCGGTAGGCGTAAATAATTCGTACGGTTACAAACTTGTCCAATTATAGCAGGCGATCAACGAGGATTTCATCGTGGTTACTAGTCTTGAGCTTAGCTGAAGAGATTAATTTAAGAAAAAAAAAAAAAAACGAAAGAGTAAAGAAGAACAAGAGGCACAACAGGCTGTGAAAATAAATGAGAATAAATACACAAGCATGATCTGAGCAGTTGTGTGTTGGAGAATGTCACTCGACACACAATATAAAGCTAGATGTGTGCAAGTTAATCCAAGACAGAGTTAGCCTGCAAGTCACGTATCGGTTTTATGTATATGGAGTTCGAGAGCACGAGATCTAATGCTCGATGGACATGATTGTGTATTTACTTGAATTATTGTTGAAAGTAGTCATAAATCCGCTTGGGAAATCAAACAAGAAGCATAAAATCGCCTTCAGATATATAAATTTATGATAGCTGCAATAAAAATCAGTTTTTTTCAACTTGGAATAACTTATTTTTAAACTTCTATCTGCATTAAAAAATGATTAATTAAACAAGAAGCTCTTCTCAACAAATCGCTCACCGCTAATACATTATATGCAAACCCTCACGATGGTATCAGTGGATAGGATTGTCTTGGCAGTTTGCAGTTTGGCATTAGTTAGAAAGCTAGGTAAATCCCTAGCCAAGGAGAAGTGGTGTGCTGCAAGGGGGTTGTATATATCTTCGGCAAAAGCGCGCGCATAAGTTAATGCCGGACTTGCTCAAAAGTTTCACATCCACCCTTCGCCTTATACACTAAACTTTCTCCAACGTAACAATTTTCTTGGCCAAAAAAAAAAATTGCCTCTTCAGCTATATACACTGAAGCAGGCAAAACTCGGGGTAAAATTAAGTCGATCTAGTAGCTTAATTAACCTATAGAGCATCAGAGAGAGCTTTTGTGTGCGGACTTTCAAACGATCTGCATCATCAGGTATATATACAGCTGTGCGCCAATAATGGCTTTGACTAACAGTCCATTGAATAAAAAAACGTGTAGAAAAAAAAACTATATATCAAAGATCAACAATCTAGGGTGGGTTCAAAAAAACCTTTCTGTTTTAAATTACAATATCATCAAAACAATTGAAGATAATGATTTTTCTCAAGTAATCTTTTTTGTAGAGAATTTTATTACCTATAAAAAAGGTCCTTAACAAAATTTACGTAACTCACGTCCTTATGAAGATATTAATAAAATAAAAAGTTTGAAATAAATAATATCAAATAATTTATGAGATTAAAGTTTAGCGAATAAAATCCGAAATCCTAGGCATTAAGAAAACGTAAATTTGGGTGTAATCGAAAATGTTTCGGACTCTCGGAAAACAAGCTTCATTTTCTCGTCGATCGAGCAACAATCCAACTCGATCGAGACGTGCTCGTCTGGAAGCTGAAGCAACACATGGAGATATACTTCGGACCCACGGTAAAAAGGAGCAGCGCAATGAAATGAGGTTCCATCAGCCGTGAAGTATCGAAAACGTCGTGTTCAATATGGCGTCCATTCTGCCATTGTGTGTGCGTCCTCGCGGGGTTTGTCGCTCCGAATCGCGACCACCCACATCGCCCGGCAACGACGACAACATCACGACGATGGTCTAATCATCGTGTGCATTGTTGTTCGTTCTCTCGTGCCTCGACTGGCACAAGGCGGTGCGCGTCATCATCAATGAGTGGTCCATTAGATGCCACTGTTTGTAGTCTAGCGGTTGTTTGGGTTCTGATCTGTCCCACAAGCCCTCTCTGTCGTTGTCTACATCACGCCAACATTGACGCCTTGCCCAGATCAAATCACCCACAAATACCCAATTGTTCAGCAAGCTCCTAATCCCAACTGTCCCTTGTTATGGCTCTATTTCAAGTGCTTTGATAAACAAGCCAGCATAATATATGCCAGCGGGCATCACAGGTACTCATTTGTCTGCTGTTGAATAACTCTAATGATCTGTCAATGGCATGATGAACGATGCTGCCCATCATCCACCAACTTTTCAATTAAAATCTCATCTTTTATTCAACATACAAATATTTAAGAATAAGTGAAAACTGTTATTTAAAATAAGTATAATATTGTAGAAAAAACTGAAACTTATTGTTTTCAAAGGAATAATTATTAAGTCATTATTTCCAACACTATATCGTCTTATGAAAATTTATAAAAATTTAAATACAATGATCAGTTATATTTTTATCGATAAAAAACTTTTGACTTGTTCTCTGTTTAAATTGACACCTAGCAGGTTGCAATTGAAACACTCTTTGGTTTTAATTGAAGATTTGCAATAAAAGTCTTCTTATTTTAAATAAATTATTTTTTTTTATTCGTAAGCACTGATTTATTCATGAAAAATATTTATTATTGCATTAATAAACTGAAAAATTGAATTTCTATGGATTTTGAATACATGGGATATTTTTTTATTTTCACAATAATACGGATATTTAACATTTTTTAAATAATTTTCAGAGCATATATTAGATAAATATTTTTTGAATTTGAAATTTTTTAGAACATTTTAATGATATTTTTAAACGATGTTACAATCGACACCACAGGGCATTATCGACAGATTTATATACTTTTAGAGATAATGTTTATTTATTTAACTCATTTTTGTAGTTATTTCGTAAAGTTTATAAACTATTATTTAACTTAGTATATCGTCTAAATTAATACGTATAATAAATAACAAGTGTAAAATCAGAAAAAGAATGCAGCAATGCCTTTTATATCCAACTGTTTTATATTAGTTATTACAAAAAAATTTGTGTTGATACATCGTTGTATTATATTTTCTATGAATATTTATCAAAATTTAATATATTACTATTCACTGATTTTTAAACGTCACTGGTTCAAATGCGTCCAGTCACTAACCCCTTAAAGATTTTTTTTATTTATAAAAAATTCTCTCCGGCAGATAAACTTCAATAAACCATGGAATTTGGTTGTCCACAAACCATTCTTCTTTCCCAAGACACATCTCGTCCGTCAAGGGCGTTTTCAGCATTGCGAAAAAAATTCTCCAGGCATTCCAGCGCGTGGCACGACCTCGTGACTACGCGGCGCTTGTCACCCAGCCCAGCAAGAGGGAGCTTATTTCGTACGCCACTTTGGCAAGTAGAACAGATCGCTGGCCGTTCTTCACCCTTGCAATATACGCTGTTACATGGGCAGATGGTCGAGGCACCTTTGGCAAACCCGAGTATGCGAAGGAGCATAGACATTTGGAGATATTGTCGACGACGCACAGTGAAGAAGGCATTTGTGACAGCCGTACCAATTGTCTCTTGATGTGTTGTTGAAGATTGCGAGCAAGGTGAATATGGTAATTTGTGAAATTCCAGAGGATCATCAAATTAAATTGCTACTGCCTACACATTTAGATGGATAAATAATAGAATTATCGTTGGATGAAAGAGCGTGTGAGGAGCTGTGTGTGTGCTCGTGCAGGAAAGACGGTAAATGCGGTTGGTGGAGTTGGTACGGTCTTTTGTAACAGTTAGTCGGTGGTCGCTGGGACGATTCACCCAGTCAATTACCGTCTGTAAATGTGCGCGCGCAATCTCCGAGGGTCCATAATTGGCCGTGGATTACCCTCCAGGCCACGAAATCAGTTAATGTCACCCTTGTGGATGACGAGGCGCGTATACCTAGACTAATCCGCTCAACGATTTGTCTGGAATGAGAGATATGTTCCATTAATCATTCATCACGATCTTCGGCACCATATGTTTGTGAGTTTGATCCGATGATGTTCGATGATGATATTCCAGCGAATTAATTCGAGTGTCATGAGCTTGAAATGGAAATTCGTGTCTTACTCATTAATGATAATTGTAATTGTAAATTAGTTGGATATCTTATGAAATAAAAAATTAATCGAAATATTTTTTGTGGTTTGTTATGGCTGCTTTTTTTTTTTAATTAAAATACCGAATTTTTTTGCCATTGGCAAATTGTTTGAAATGTCGCAAAAACTTTATACATGTGTCACCATGAAAGTAAAAAAGATTTTTTTCTAGGATATTATTAATTTTTTAAACCTCAAATTTGACTTGAAAAAAGGTCCTTGCAAATTTGCAATTTGATGCAAACATTATTTATATGATTACAACGAAAAAAACATCGCGCAAAGAGTATTATCAAGGATTATATAACAATTTTTTATATATCAAAAAAACTGAGACTCGCGATTTATGTCATAAAAATAATTTTAACGTGTATTTCAATCCTTTTTTTCCACTCAAAGTACTCTCAACACCATTTACTTGCAGATCTGCAGTGACAGCAGTAGCCTGGCATCCCCATGGCACGTATCTGGCATCCGTGGACCGTGCAAAGATGGCAACCGTTTGGGGAGATCACGTCTGACACGACGAATGATCATGCCCGAAGCAAAGCAACATCACACACATGTCCTGGAGCTGTTCTCACATGGGATTATCCCTCGAGACGATATTACCACCTCCTTGGCAGCCCAATTTTATATCTCCTTGTCCCGCGGCGTAGGCAGGTTTTCGAGTATCCACGACAAGACAACACCAACTTTTAATCGCACTCTCATATCGGATTAACGTTTTAGTTGATCCAAGTCAATAAATTCAAGCCTTCTCGAGTCCTTTACAATAATTCGAATATCAAATTCCTACAGTCCCGATATAGTACTCATGGTTTTGAGATTAATCACTTATACTCGCAGTTATACTGCTTGGAATGTTATGTCAAAGTTGATTCTGCAAACATAAACCAGGCTATAGCAATAGAGTATCGACAGTTTCTACTGTTGAATTAATAATAATAGTGTGCACGGATTTGATACGTTATACAAGCGTCGATGTAACACAAATACATCCGGCTCTCGCGTGGTTAATTGGGTATTTTTTTTATAAACTAACACTCTGTAATTAAAACTAGATAAAAATCACCTTTTAATACTTTATATAGATCAATTAATTACTTCTAATTATTCTTGTTATTTTTTACTCATGAAAAAAAAAATGGAAGAATCGTTTTTTTTTTCAAAGCAATTATAGTATCCATTTTTTAATGTTGAGATAAAACTAATACAAAAAAAAGACACTGATATTTGATATGAAAATTATAAATAATATGTAAATAAAATTGTCTAATATGATGTATAAGTTTCTCACGTGCTTATCGTGATCGATTACAAGGTGTATCTATTATAGGGTGGCACAAAAAAAAAAACTGTTGATTTAGGTTTTTCAGGTCTCCTGTCAAAAAAAAAAAAGTAGTTTATCATGTTTTAAGAGCCTTAAAAAAAATACTAGCATTTTTAAAAGTCACGAATTTTTAAATCTGCAAAAAATATTGCATTTTTTCATTTTCTTAATTTTTTTGAGATATTTTGCGTGTTTCAAAATTCAGAAATTTTGTAGAACTTATTGTTATTATATGTAAAAAAAATTTTTATAATCATATTTTGACAATTTTGTAGATTTAAAAATTCGTAAGCGACCTCTAAAAATGTAATAAACCTTAATCTATAATTTAAAATGCTCAAAGTAGTTGGTTGTGAGCACATCGGTTGTTTCAATGTGATTTTCCACATACAGAAGCTGCTTGGATAATGCTTTCTATGCATATTTAATACTTGGATGTGGAAATGCGGTCGTGTGTTTGTGTATATGCTTGCAAAGGTGCTCATTAGTCACTGCGATAAAGTCTGTCAGTATCGGCAAGGAAGCGTGACAACCGACAGAGACTTTTGAGACGATGCGCGACGACACGGTCCAAGAAACTTTCATTGAATCGCGACGCCGTTGACGCCATGCAGGAGCAAAAGTTTTGCATTATGCCGGGAAGATTCGGCGTTGACATTGCTGTTAAAGGAATCAAGAGAGAGGAGAAAGGGCAGGGAGAATTCGCCCGCGGCCTTGCCAAGTGATTGAAACTGGGCGTTGCGCTAACGATGTCAAAGTTTCTGTTGCCGGCTGTCGGGCGTGACACCACGTGTTTCGTTTCCGTTCGCCTTCACGTCGCAAGTCACTCTGGCAAAACGAATCGATCTTTGGCAAGTTACTCAAGCGAAACCTAAAACGTCAACCACCATGGTAATAAGAGAATAGACGAGTGCTTTTAGGTGGATAGATTGTACAGCAAGTACATGTGTACATAGCCTAAGTAAATTGCAATCATGATGAGGAGCTTTTGTAACGGAAACTCGAGGAATTGTTAAATCAATGGCGACGCCAACTTGTCGCTGATTGAGTGTAGCAGGTGGTGCTCCTTAGATACCCTCAAGAACCCACTGAGAGCTTCTGCAAAGTTCGTCATTTCTTGGGCTATAATTATCAGATTTCAATGAAACTTAGTATTTCACTTGTTTCCACTACAGTGACCTTAAAAAAAAAAAAAAAAAATCTCCAAACTAATAATGAGATTTTTTACGGTTAAAATATTTTTTTACATCATCTTTTGTCATTTTCAGACAAATAATTAGTCATTTAACTTTTAACAAAAAATGTAGAGTAATTTTTTTTTTCATGTTTGAGTTTTTGAAAATTTTTATTTTTCAAAATATCTCGAAAATAACGCAAAATTCGAAAAAAGTGTATTGAAAATTTTTTGTAGAAAATAATATTCCCAAAAATTTAACTCTGATAACATTTTTCGATATCTCGCTTATTTACCGTGTTATCGCTAAAAAACGAAAAAATTCACGAAAATGACGAGATTATCAAGGTGTGAACCCCTTGAAAAATTTAGAAAAACAATAAAAGTTCGTTTTTTTTTTTCTTTAAATATCACAAAATTAATTTGTTAACATTATTTCGACGTAAAAATAAAAAATATCTCTTTGTGGCTGACGAAACGTAGGTTATACTACTCAAAAACCAAAAAAATACCTAAAACGACCCTTTTACACGCCATTTTAACATTATAAGTGATATTATATTTTTTTTATAATAGTATAATTGACGGTAAAATATATTTTCAAATTTTTCAACCGAGTTTTACGCACCCAAGTTTTTTATCCAATTGCGACATGAATTTTGAGGATTTTCTTCAACACTTCCCTGGTCTCCAAATCCTTCTATTTAGTGAATTCTGATAAAAAAATCCTCAAACAATTTTTTTTTGTTCTAAAATAATCTGATGTCAGTTTCTTATAAAATTAACGATAAATCCAACTAGAAAAAAATTTTAAGGGTGGCTATAATTTATGAATTGGATATCTATATAAATCTTTTGCACAATAAATCACTGAAAAAAAATTGTAAAAGTTGAAATGCGAGTTATTTTTGAAAGTTGACAATCATAAATAAATGATTAAAAATTAAAATGATTGAATAGAACAGTTAGTATTTTTATCTTATTCATTTTCTTCGATGATATGAAGGTGAAAGGATGATCTCCAGCCTCGTTGGCTGTTCTCCAGTCGTATACTATCTCGCTTTCCCATTGGGATATCATTTTCTCACATAGCTAACACCCCCAAGCACTCTCTCGAGAGTCTGCTTCCACAGTAAAGCGAAGCTCATGAGGCTTTCGACCTCGTATATACTCTTCGCCGCACTTTGGGAGTTGAAGGCAAGGCTGACGCCCCCTGTAATCCAACTTTTGAATGTAAGTAGCATATTGGTCGTCATCAATTATAATTTTCCACGTAAAATCGTATTTAACAAAAAAAACGTATTTCCGATATATATTTTACAAAAACTCGTATAAATCGCATTCAATTTAAAATTCCTTTAACTTTCTATTTTTCCCACAACACCACCTAAATGATTTATGCATATATATGTATATACAATGCATTCAAAAGATTATCAATATTGAAAAACAGAAAAAATTCAATCAGTCGCAAAGTTCCTGCGCCAATCAATCACTATGTATATCCAACTAGGATGGCCAGTGCGAATTCTCGTCGGTGGCGCGCAGCAATTCCCTCTCTACCCTCCAAATACTGTATGGGACACATTCGAGTCGACGCAGTGTAAGCGCTCAGCGCTTGCGACGAGCTTTCAGTAGTGACTGGAGCGTCGCGGGTTTTCCTTAGCCGTGAAACGCGTCTGGAAGAAAAATTTATAGTTGATTGATAAAATAAAAAAATTAATACATCTATTTCTCTGATAAATGTATTGATAAAAAAGTTTTAAAATTACACCGAGTTACCAACAACTCTCAAGTGACAGGATAAAAAAAAAATTGCAATTAAAAGTTTAAATTGGATTGAAGATTAATGAATTGACCGAAAAAAAAAAAGTGTTTACATCAGTGTGGGTGGATTTTTGTGTGAAAAACTGTATAAAAGTGCTGTATACAGCAACGAGAAAAAATTAAAAATTATGTTTATGTGACTTGAGCGAGCTTGCGAGACGAGAAATCATGAAAAGCACGGCAAGACGCCGGAACTCGTTATCTGTCGATCTATCACTTTTTGTTCTTGCTGCAGTCGTTGCTGGTAAGCTTTCGCGTTTATTTTTCATTTTAAATTGAAAATAAAAATTAGTTGAAGTTTTTTTTATTGAATAATCGGTGTTTTAATTGGAGATATCAGTGAAATAAATTTATACGTATATGGTGTAGAGAAATCTATTCAAGTTGAGCTTTTACTTGGGAATTTGCCTGCTTTCAACATGGGGGTATATAGAGAAGATAAAAGTTTTCAAGCGCGCGCAACGAATTCTAGAAAACTTTGAGCTTTTCTTTCTAACGGCTTGACAGTTAAAAAGTCACAGTGGATATAATATATTTTTGAAAACAAAATCCTTCAAGTCACGTATTTCAGATACTTCGAGAGAAAAAAAAAATCTGAGAGAAATGGCTTTTGAGAGGGACATGAAAATTCAAAATGTTTCATCCCCCTTATACACTCGTGTACGCGTTTGAAGTGAATTCCAGCCGAATCTCGGGCAGATAGTTTGCAACTCATTCCTCGAATTCTCCTCTGTGCACGCGGAATTTCTAATTTTCTCACAAATGCGTTAATTAGCTTTTGTGAGTTTTAGAGATCAAAAGTTGATGCAATTATCATTTGACCACAAGCAACCAAGCATATTATTTTAATTTTTATTTTTTTTTTATTTTCAAAAACTACTTTTCGCGTCTCTCGTTAAAGGATAACCCGCGAGGCTATCGCGTGATATTAATCAGCCCCCAAGCTGGAAAAAGCTTTTCACTATCGCCCAACTAAGCGCCAACGTACCTCACCGACCCCTTCCCCACGTGAGATTTATACATGGCCATAATTAAAGTGTCACGCTCCGCGAGTAAGGTTGGTTAGAAGAGTTTGAGGTAAAAAAAAAAATTCTACGCGCCACCAATAGCCCACCATCCCTTTTTCTTCTAATTCTAAATTTTCTACATTAATAATAAGTGAGATTAGATTAAAAAAATACGTTTACTTAATAAAAAAAAGCCTATTATAATAAAATTTTAACAAAGTAATTAAAAAATAAATTAATTAAATAAAAATTTTCTTCATTTAAAATTTATCTCTAATATTTTTCTTAAATTTTTAAAATATCAGTCAAACTGACAACTTTATTAAAAGTTTTTATACGAAATTTATTCTTTGTATTTAAATATCAAAATCTCATTTATAATCTCATTTCAAGAGATATACTTACAACGATAATTCCTTCAAATTTTACAACTAGTTTAAAACAAAAAAAAATTATATATTTAGTGGATTTAAATAATTTATGAGATTCCTAATCTGCTGGATGGTGGATTGCTCAATTATTAGTACCTTTTGGTCGGCAGCGAAATAGGGTCTATAATTGTATCATGATTAGACTTGACAATTTGTAGTCTCTTGAGCTGTTAGATGCAATTATAGCTGGTCTGATCCAAAGTGACATTTCAATTCGACCCACGCACTCGTCTTCTAGACTAATACATATAGAGGAAAGTCGTGGCAATTACGTGAGTCTGTTGATAAAGTAAGAAGGAAGCACTGGTACACAATGTTGCCGGTGGATGAATATCATCAACATTCGTAGTTCATCTTGCGACGGAGTTCAAGACCTTTTGTCCGGTCTGCATGTACCAGATCTCAGACTTCCGCTGCTTGTTATACCCAGAATTTCAACTAACTCGAGGCAAACTTCCTCCCCAATAATTAAGAAGCCTTTGTCATGCGATATTTCACGTCTCTACCAACGAAAAAACAAGTCAATGCTGTTTTTCATGGTGTCCTGCTAGTGCAGTAGTGTGTTTTCTGCATATAATAACTTCTAACTTCCTCTTTGCGATAAGAGACTGTGTCCAAGGTAAAGTTATTCTCTTGCGAGGTTCTGCATTATGCGAGAATAATGTTGACGTTGCTTGGGAAAGAGGGTAACGAACAAAGTTATGGTTCGCTTCAAAAGTTTTTGAGAAAGAGAATTTTCTATCTCGCTCATCGTGATGCGACGACCAGCATTCGCAACGCGTCCGGAAGCAGACCAAGAAAACCATCATCACAGATGGATATATATACATATAATACCAACATGTATAATACTCTGCATCACACCCAACTGTGCAAACACGAACAAGTGCTAACCAGAGCCAAGTCAAACCCTAGCCAAGAGGCACTTTTTTCCCCGATTTATTCACGGCCTCTTGGCAATGTAGTGCCACGACTTGTACAGTCTTTATTCGCAAAAGCTCTTCAGTGTCCCACGAGGGAAATTCACTGGCGAATTACGCGCCCAAGAAGTTTTTCCACTGATGCTCATCAGGTCCGTGATGTTATGCACCTGAGAGCAAACCCACGAAAAAGCACAATTGCCCTTTGAAACACTCGCAACGCAATGTGCGGAGCATAGAGTAGTACAAAATATTGCAGTGCAATTAATTCGCAAAGTATAGAATTTTTTTTTCATAAAACAAGTGAGAAAATTTGTTAATATTGTTTCGGGATAAATGATGAGTCCGTAGGGATAGGGGGGGAAAAAAAAAATTAAACATGGAAAATCCAGACAGCAGAGAAAATCACGCTCGTCGGCAAATATTAAAATTTTTAAGCTTAACTCTGTTTATACAAAAAGTAGTTAGTTTTTTTATCTGAAAAAAGAATTTTTTTTTTTAAGAAATTTTAAAGGGTTACGTTTGTTTCTTTGAAATATTACAGTTATCATGATTTTTCCTGGTTATTTTGATAAAAAATCGATATATAGTGGAAAATATAATTGAAAAAAAAGATTATTTATTTAATATCCTATAAAAAATGTAGAATAAAATTTTTTAATATTTTGCAATATTTTTGAGTTATTGTTGATTTTTTAAAATTTTCGTATTTTCAAAAAATCTCATAAATAACGTGAGATTAAAAAAAAAATTATTATATATTTTTTATAGATAATAAAATTTCCAATTATTTATTTTTCATGATATTTTTCAATATTTCGCATAGTTACCGTGTTATCGTCAAAAAACGAGAAAAAATTCCGAAAAATCACAAAATCTTCAAGGGATATTCTTTTGAAAATTTAACGAAAATTTTTTCATCTTTTATATTTTCTTTTTTAAATATAATAAACTTCATTTGTTAACATTTTTTTAACGTAAAAATAAAATTAAAAAATTTCGGCTGACGCAACGTAGGTTATTCTACTCAAAAATCCGGGAAATAGCTAAAACGACGCCATTTTGATGTTATTAATGACGTTGTATTTTTTTTTTGGCTAAAATAATAATAAATAAAACGTGATCCTTGCAAAAAATTGTCCATTAATCATCAATATTTCACGATAAAATATATTTAAAATTTTACCAATCGAATATAACGTTTCCAAGTTTTTTTTTTCTTCCCAATTTTGACATGAATTTTGAGAATTTTTTCTCCAGTATTTCCTTGCTCCTCCGAATCCTCCTATCTAGTGCACTTACAGAGATGAACACGAGTTTTATCATGGTTATTATACTTGTCTAGGTTAAAAAACGCTTGAGATTATTTTTTCTTGAATCCTAATTTACAAAAGATGATATTTATCTTCTCAAGTTTTACAGATAGAAATTTCTCCGATGTGAAAATAAAAAATAAAATTAATTTAGTGTAACATGTCCATTTGAAAATAATCCAATCAATCAAAAATCTCATCTGCTGCTTCACCCGAGGAAAATACAATCTGGACGTTATATAGAAGCTACACAATTAATAAAAATCAAAGTGTCGACAAGCATCATTGTAATTTTGTGATATTGAACTACCTCATAAGATTTCTGAGCTATACTTGATAAGCTCAAGTTTCTCAGAAAGATCGAGTCGCTTTTCAAGTCGCGTTTGGAAGCGAAATTGCTGAGGATTACCATTACTTCCACTTGGAATCATTCCTCTGCCTTGGCCTTGATGCCTCTAGAAGAAAAATATCCACCAAAAAGTCCGAAGAACTGATGTGCACTGAGCAAAAGAGTAATCCACTTCAATTTGCTATAAACTATTACACTCCTGCTGATGTAGAGCTGTACATATATATATTTATTGATCCATAGAGATGGAAACTACTCCAGAGCCATTAAATAAACGTGCGATGGGTTTTTATACGCCACATAGCTACGTGCAATATAGGTCCAATAATATATATACACAGCGTTTAAAAAAACGTTTTGATAAATTCTTTTTTTTTTTTTTTTCGCTCAATCTCCATGGTGTTTTTCCCACTAGAGAGCAAAATAAATACGTGATAGTTTTTTCATTCTTTTTGGTAAATATGAAAAAATGAAAATTCATTGCTATACATTCACTGGCAATGATTTTTACACATTTATTCAGCACATTTATCAAACAAATAATAAAATAGTGTTTACAAATTGAAAAAATATAGGATGAAAAATTTTTCATTTGATTTTTCACTCTAAATCTCGTTTAATCGTATTTAATTTAAAGCTTTTGATGTTTTTGCAATATTTTTATTCAATAAAAAAAACTATAAGAGGAGTAGAATTTGCGAAAAATTCATTAGTAATTTTTTAAAACGTTTTTAGAATATTCAATACAACAGTATTTATAAATTTAATATTTGAAATAAAAATTTTTTTTTTTTTCCAATTTATTTTATTGGATATCACTTTTGCTAAGACGATTTTTTACTTATTAATAGGTTTTTTCGTTTATTAAGTCATCCATTAGTGTTTGGAATGAATTTTAGAATGTTTGGTTTAAAATTTTCTACAAAAACGTATTTTATAAATTTTTTTGTATATTTTTTAATTTTTCAGATATTATCGATTTTTTAAAATTTCTATTTTTTAAAATATTTCAAAAACAAAGCAAAATATCAAAAAAATTTATCTTTTATTTCTTGTAGGAAATAAAATTTCCTATTTTTTAACTTCCACGAAATTTTTCATTATCTCACTTATTTATCGAGTTATCGGCAAAAAACTAAAAAAAAAAAATCCCAAAAATTGCGAAATTTCCAAGAGGTAAACTTTTCAAATTTCAACGGAGAAGAATTTTCTTTTTTCAGGCTAAATTAAACATCATTATTAGACTTAATTTCCATTTAAAAAATTGAATATATATTTTTTAGCTGTAAATAATTTGTTAAATAGAATAAAAAAGATAAAATGAGATATGAAGAGGGGTATTTAGCACGATACAATTGTGTGAAACTTGTTGCTTGATTATTTAAGAATCTGCAGGACATTAAAGATAAAGATTGTGTTGGGGTGAACAGAGTGAAATGTGAACGACTTGATAATCTCAGCGAGAAATTCTGTTCTCAATAAAGCAAAAGACGTATTTGAGGTAGGGGTTGCAAATGAGGGCGGAGTTGGCGAATTACGATCGTTCCCATTTTCCACGTCGTCGTAAGGTCTCTCGAATCTTCATTATCCTCCTCATCCTCCCCCAGCTATCGTCGTTATCATTTTTTCTTCGTCCAAGGACGCAACGACGACAATCGCACTATACTCTGCGCCGATCCGCAAAGACGGAGCTTTGATAATAGGAGGCAAAAAGGGAATAATAAAGAGAGGAGGAAAACGTATAGCAGAGAAGTATCAGCACTCTAGTGGCGCCACAGGCGCCACTGCCTTTGGATACCAGTGAATTTCTTATTTGCCTGAGGCAACGCGCTTCTCGATAAAATTCATAATCTCAATTCATTCCAAGTAGCGCGCGGGCAAACGAGCGAAGGATGAAAAAGAAACGTATATATATATATATATATGAGCTCACAGAATAAAACGTCTTTTTATCACGTATATCCCTTTATAAAAACTGGATAAAATTAATATCAATAAAAACCACAAAAAAAAAATCTCAAACCAATTTTTCTTCACATTATTGCATTTAAAATACTGAAAAAAAATTTGTTTACTCACGTTAATATCGATTAAAAAATGAGAAAATCCATAAAATAAACAAAATAAAAAATTTTATACATCATAAAACCCTGTGATTGGATTTAGTAGTGCTATTTAATAGCTTCTACTGCCTTAGAAACCAAAAAAGAAATATCTTTAGTGGGTTTTTAACCCCTGTTAGGGGATATCAGCTCTTTTTAAAGACCCTTAATTTCGTTATTAACACTTTTTATATTATTTTTTATGATCAATATAAATTATTAACCATTAACCGTTGGCATATTTAAAAAATCTTCTATCTTGCATTTTATAAAAATCGAAAAAACATATATATTTCAATGAAAATTGTTGTAGGAAAAATTCGGAAATTGATAGATCCTGGTTATTAAATTTTTTTGACATCCAAAAAAGCAAAAAAAAAAATTCTGCGATAGGTATTTCATTGTCTGATGGATGTACTGAACGTTGATGAATCAATAGATCAATAGAGCCAATTTCGAAATCAAGCCTTTTCCATGCTATCATCTCTCATGTCCGTAAAAAATCGTAAAAGGTTTTTTTTTGTATATTACTGGATCGTACCAGGGCGGGCAAGTGTTCACCGGGCAACATATCGACGAGGGGTTAACGACCAAGTGGAATTTGCACACGATAGTCGAAAAGAGGATCACGCGACGAGACAGTAGAACCTGATGATGGGCAATCCCAACGAATAATCGACGCGCGTTCGCTCTGGTAAATCCATTCTCATCCGTATAATAACATTCGTCTCTTCTAACCGGGACTAATCATAATCTGAGCGAGTGAAAACAAAAGGAGAGTCAATGGAACGTGTAATGACGATCTAATGCTGACACGTGCACGGGAGTATAGCGATGATGACGACGAAAATTGATGCGCAGAGCTTGTGCCGTAAGTTGCAACTCGTGCCCGGACATCCGTCTACCAGAGGCGTGTCGGGCAAAAACCCGTAATGCCCTCGTCGAGTGACCGTAACTCGGGTCGTTTCGCTGCGAGGAAATATATTGGGGACGAACGACTCAATTACGAGATCAAACGCACCCCTTCCGCGTGTCCACCCTTCCGTGTGGTAAATCACAATCAAGAAGTGACCACCGTCTCCACACCCCAACTGCCGCGGTAGACATACCTTTTTGTGTGACTAAGAAATTCCCGAGCATGAAATTGTCGTGTTTCTCTGGATTTTCGTGGTGGATTTGGAATTGATTTATTTCGTCTGGGTAATCAGAGCTTTTATAAGGGTAAAAAATGATTGTCAAACACGCTTTTTGACTGTCTAAATGAATTAAATGTTTAGTTTTTCAATGAGAATCATTTAAAAAAGATGTATTTGATACTTTTGAGTAGAAAAATCAATATTACGTCAGCCGAAACGTATATATTTATTTTTTTTGAGGTAAATTAAGTATAATTATTATTTTTGTGATATTTTATTGCGTTAAAAAAATTTTTTTTCTTCGTTAAATTTTTCTTGGTTAAATAATACCTAGAAATTTCGCAATTTTTGTGATTTTTTTCAGTTTTTCGACGAAAACTCGGTAAATAAGCGTGATAACGAAAAATCTTATAAAAGATGAAAAGTAGGGAATTTTATTTCCTACAAAAAATGTGGAATACATTTTTTTAATATTTTGCTTTATTTTTGAAATATTTAGAAAAATAGAAATTTTCAAAAAACGCTAATATCTCAAAAATCAAGAAAGATACAAAAAAATTTAATTCTTATTTTTTTGTAGAAAATTTAATGCTCAACAACTTTACTTGAATGATATTTTTGGCTATTTTGTTTATTTACCGAGTTATTAGAAAAAAAACTAAAAAAATCACGAAAACGACGAATTTTTCACGATCAATTCCCCGTAGAAAATTTGTCGGGAAAAAAATTTTTTTTTTATCTTAACCAAACATTTCAAAACTCATTCAAAATACTAATTAAAGACTTAATAAATAAAAACAACCTGCCAACAAGTAAAAAATCGTATTAAACACGTATTTACAGAATAAAAAAATTTTTTATATGCTTTATATGACGTTATTTTTATAAAATCTCATGCAGATCTATAGATAAAATATTTTACCATAAGAAAGCCGATACTAATATAATGTCATCTAATATTCAATGACTTGAATTTCAAATAAAACACCGAGAATATTTCTCGTTGACGTAAATTACAATAGTCTCCAGGCGAAAAGTAGGGTAAGTCGGTGTGCAGATAGTCGATAATCCTTTTTAAAGGAAAATATCTGGAATACATAATCCATCTTATCAGATAAATACCTTACGATTCTTTTACAATGAATAAAAATTCAAATGAGAGAATCTCTAATGATGCGATATTTCCTCAACAAAATATATTCTGTCATAGCAGCTGGCAAAAAATAATGAGCAACGCGCGGGCGGAAAGCAAAATGTGGTATCACTAGCACGGGCATATGTGTGCGCTTCTGCATACACACACATGTCAAATATTCTATAAATTGGTATATAAAAGATATGCTATATATATGGGTGGCGGTGAGAAAGCGGTTACGAGCTCACCGTGTGCGGCCACTCCAACTTGAGCCGTTTTTCGCTAAACCAGTTTACGGCGTCGAACAAACTTTCCTCCCACGAAGTTGAGTAACCGATCGATTTATACCCTTTTGCTGCTGCTCTTGGCTTCGTTGTCGTTGCAACCACGAGCACCCTTCTTCAAGCTGCCTCTATACTCCTTTTTGCGCCCAACCCCCCTTACAAAAGTCCGATCAACAGCGAACAAGAATCGGAAATCACGGTACTTCAGTTAATAACGCCTTTTTTTTATTATAGATTTATAAAATGTGCAGCCGCACGAAAAAAAAAGTGCTGCAAGTGCGGGTAAAAGTTTTCTCTGCATCCAGGCTGCAAGTATATATAAGCCTCAAGTTTGTTAGTGCTAATACGTCGGAAACGTGAACGCAAGTAATTTAATAAATGATTTTTTAAATTTAATTTGTGTAAAAAAAAAATTGTATATCGCGTAAAATGAAGCATTGAACGACGTGATATTCAATTTAGCTTTTAACGATTTATGAAAAGATTGAATTTTTATCGCAGAAAAATATGCAAAATAACCGCAGAAAAATACTTGTCGATTATATTTAGTTATTCATCAGTGAGTAAATTGAACAGAGGGCGCCTTGCGGCATCGTCTATTCAACCGCAGTTTCTATTACCCGGCCACACATGGCGCTGCGACTCGTCTGTCGGTTTCAGGCGCTTCTGGAAAAATTGCTGCATTCCCGGAGGGTCCTCTAAAAACAATTCCCCCCCCCCCCTCCCATTCTTGTATACCCCCGAAAAAATATTTTAAAATAACATATAAATCAAAAAATATCGCGTAAAAAAATTTTTACACAAATATTCAATTCTAAATTTATTAATTTTTAAAAAACCTCAATAACTATGAAATTTTTACCTAATACCTTTTTTATAGAATTTTTAAATATCTTTAAAAAAGATCTCTTGTAAAAATCATCTATCTTCAATAATTCTCTAGATATTTTCAAAAAAAAAAAAAAATAATAAAATTCTGAAATTTCAACTTTTAAATTGATCAATATTTTACGAGAATCTTTTTTCAAAAATATCTCCGAAACAAATCGATTTACAAAAAATTTTGTAGAAACTATTTTTATAGTCCTTAAAATTTTCTATAAAAAAGTTGCTTATAAAAAATCTTCTGTATTTAATAGTTTCCAAGATATTTCAAAAATACTCTGAGATATTTGTTCTACTCTACGCGCTGTTTGCAGTCCGCTGTTTTTCCCAAACATACACATTATTTATCGCCACTTTACGAAGCAATAAGCATTTCCCCGTGCATTGTACCCTCTTGCACAACAGACAGTCACACACACATACACACACACGTATAACAGCCCAAGAAATGATAATATGCCGTCTGTGTATTTTTTGCGGCAGCGTGAATTCGAAATGCAAAGACGACAGCGGCGTTACGTGACTCATGTACCCAGTCAAAGCAGCCACGTAATGCAAATGGATGCCGGTTGTTACCCCACTTTATTCCTTTAGGTTAAATTTAATAAAATGAAGTACTGCTGTTGCTGCATCTGTAGTAATTCCGTAAGGGTTTTCATTATCGCTCAGTCGCTTGATGACGCTGAGCACGAACAAGCCACTAAAACAACAATAGTACACCCTGAGATAAAATAAAATTGGTCTTTAACGTTTTAAGCTACTTAATTTAATCTTAAGATACTTCTTTCCTTAACCGGAAATAAAGGAAAAAAATTTTTTTCAACTGTAAAAAATATATATTCACATGACAAATTTTTTTTCAGTCAAATCTTAAATTATTAAATATTTTTTTTGATTAAAAATGCAAAGTTTGTTGATAATAAAAAATTCAACAGGGTTTTTTTTTCTTCTTCTCTTGGGTAAAAGAGACATTTTTAATAGCGTTATATCGTTTACACTTCATTATTTCACGGGAACTGCGCTCGCTCGCATACGTAGGTGGTATTAACATCTTCTCGAGACTCGTTGCAGCCGAGACGTGTCTCTTAATATCAAACCCAATGGGGTTATGGCTGCCTTGGACGTCGGGGCCGGTGGCTATATAGGTATACACATCTGATTCTATAATCCAACCCGGCTGCTGGACCCGCCCAAGTGCTATATGTTCGTCGCGTCGATACTCTTTATGAAACGGAGTAAAATTGAAAACAGTAAAAGATTGTTTTCTCTTGCGAGCTTTTGGGTATTTTGACAGCTAGACACAATCACTCGAGGGCAACTTTTTTAAGTTGAATTGCGCGATGCTGTTGTCAGACTTTTATGATGAAGGAAAAATGTACGACAGTGCAAAATATGAATGTATGAATTTTCGATGCTAACAGGGTGATTTTCATCCTGAAAAATTACAGCATTTGATTTTACAGCAGGGATATAACGTAAATTTTTTTTTTTCTCATGTTTTACGTGTAAGTAGAAAAGTTTTGATATGATCAGACAGTTTTTTTTTTTTCGGGGATTTGGGGTTCTATATTTTTTACAGGGTAACTAATTATTTGAAGGGAAGTTTTAAGACCTTGTTTTAAACTGCATATATTCGAAGCATAAAGTATATTTGAGATTTTTTTTTATTCATTTACTTTTTTTTGCACAGCAAATTTTCCATTTTGTCATTTTTTAAAGGCTTAAATATAATTTTTAAATTTTTTTCTGATAAATATTCAACTAACTCAAGATGTAAATAATGAAGAATCATCGCCAATATTATTTTATTTAATAAAAAAAAAAAAAATCAGTAGTTACAGCATATGCTGTGGTCAGACAAAAAAAATTTTTTTTTTTTTATTTTAAAAAAGTAGGAAAATTTCGTGAAAACAAGACTTAAAAATTGTTGTTAAAAAAGTTAAAATTTATAATTTTAATTCTAAATGGTTAAATATTTATTTCTAACTTGAATATTTTTTTTATTTTCAATGAAAGTAAAAAAAAAAAAAATAATTTTCATCTAAAAATTAAATATTTTTCATACAATCCTCAATTATTAGAGTAACATCTGTTGAATAATACGAAAATTACCTCGACTTTTCACTCAGACTTGATATTCAAAAAAAAATAATGTTATTTTCGATTAAAAAAAAAATTTTTTCCACCAAAACTCAATATCCCACCTCTTCAAATTGATTGCGACCGCACGTGAACGAAAAAAAAAAAAAAACTGGTGATTTATTTTTCTGGCGTGCGAGGGCGGTAGAAAAAAATTTGTAGCCCGAACACACTCGGCAATTTCGCGCGTGCCAATTAAATCGCTTCTGAACATGCGCGCACCAAACATTAACCGGTCGAAAAGCGCAAAGTGACAACACACAAAAATATATACCATGGATTGCACATATATATTTTCTATTATTACACTAGATACGTTTGTGCACGTGTGTCTATCGTTTCACTATAATTGTCAATTTCCCTCTGGCACTTTCATTTAATTGTTTTCTTTGTCTGTGACATGCGTGGCGGCATTTTCCCGAAAGCCCGGCGCAAATTTGAATCAAATTGGCATCAGAGGGTCAAGGTGATGGCAATTGAATGTCACGGAGAAATTCGTATCGTATACTGTGATGGCATTGAGGAGGGTGACACGAGCTCGCAATAGCCCGACAAACTTTCTATACGAAATCAATTGGTATATATATTGAGACAATCGCGGATATGAGGAGACAAATTGGGGTGTGCCGATGTGTGTGGGTAATGGCGCTGAGAAGGGCTTAGAAATTGAAATTAACTGGAAATGCATACGCCGTTAGACTAAACACGAGTCGGCATAATCATTGATGTTCGCCTGCAAAGAATAATACAAGCCATGGATATATATAATGGGAAGCAAGCGTGTCGGCACGCACGCGCGGTCCGGAAGGAACGAGGAGCAAGAAAGTTAGGCTGCATGAAGCGATAAATAAAAAGAGGACGGACGAAGAGGATGAACCGCGCGGCAAGAACGCGGAAATGGTGAGATATCAGAAACCTAGAACTTACCGCAGGCGGGAAAAACGCACACGGTTGACCTGAGATGGAACGTGAAAACGGAATAGAATACATATACACACTGATTGGCATCTCTCACATGGAATATGAAGAATTACTGTAGAATAAATTCAATCAAAATTACTTTACTTACATCCTACAAACATTAAATTATCATAAATGATTCTAGAACTACTGTAGAGTATTTTTCCAAGCGAAAACTTGACGTTTAGAAATTTTTTCTCCTCAAAATCTTTTTAAGATAAATCTTTATTAACATTGAAAAAAACATTTCTACCTATTTTTTCGATGGAAAAAAATTATTTTTAATATTAAATCATTTTAAATAGTCTTAGAATTGCTGTAGAATATTTTTTTTAAGCGTATATTTATATTTAGCCATTGAGAACTTGATTTTTGGGATTTTTTTTCTCTCAGAAATCTTCTGAGGATATTTTTAGAAGATGTTTTATGAATTTTTCAGCAGTTTTTTAAATGAAAAAATTAGTTTTCTAGAGATGTTTTATATAAATAATGTAATTATCTGGATTTTAGTCACGTTAATTTGCTTGTCTTCTTGCAACTACACGTGCAAGCCAATCAATTGCTTGTTTGACGTTACTTTCGAGGTGCGCCAATCAACGGAGAACGGGCTTGTGTGTGACTCGTATAGCGTAAATCAATCAGAGAAGACGTGGAACAATTGCCTCTGTCGATATTCGACGGTAAGATAACTCAAAGGGCCATTTCGGTCGTCTGACCACTTTCTATACGTCTTTCACTGACCAATTCTAAGCTCAATCCCTTTGAGAAATTATCCTAGATTTTTTACCATATCAAAAGCTCTACATAGCTCTACAAAAAAAATCTTATTACTTACAAAAAAATATGAAATCACATCTACGACGATTTTTCATGACTATAAAAAATTTAAATTTCCTCAGAAAAATATTTATAAGACCATGTAAAAATTGAAATCAGAATATTTTTCATATTCCAATATCGTCATAGCCAATCAATAAATATAGACAACGTCTGTCTACAAGTTGAAAACAAAAAGAATGAAAAAATTATTAATGCAAAATGCATATCGTGAGTTACGCAGGAAATATCATCCCTATATGTATACGACGAAAAGAAAAATAACAACACAGTCAACTGTAAAGTGAAATATATTTTCAAGTAGAAGTATAAAAAATGAGGGTATAAAAATAGAACAAAAAAGCGCGGTCATTGGTATAGATCTCGCCAAGTGTAAGAGAACAGGATGTATTTGCGCGCAACGTCCAGTTGAACAAGGTACAACGCGATAGTACGTAATTCGGGTGAGCGAGCGTCAAACGTGGTATCTTATCGGAAAAAGGAGTTGCGCGTATACGACGATAGTTCTAGTCAGTGAAACGGATTTAGCGTCTTTTAGATCTCAGAAAGACACAAAAGGAAGCCTCCGAATTTCGAGAGCGTCTTTGTGCAGGACACACACGGCCGCCACTGGAATTGATCAGCTTTCCGATAATGAAATGAACTTGGCCTTTCAGTCAAAGTACTATCAGAGCATCATTCAATGTCCAGACAGTGGAAAGAATCCTCTTAAATTACATAAAATTCACCACGAATTTCCATCAGCTGACAATAACACATTGATGAATAAGAAAATTTAATTAAAGCCTGCTGCAGGTGCATTAAACTCCTCGAAATGGATCTGACTGACAAAATATTAACGTAATATACATCGATAAATTATGCTTAGTATTGGATTGATTGCTGTTTTTATCTCTGAAATATTTCACGTGTCTAAAACCAAAAAAATATATCGTCAAAAAGTTGAAGTTTTTTTTACTTGCTGATATCTTGTTAAGGATACGAGTTAGATGGATTTTGCTAAGGACCTTTTTTGTAGCTGATAGAATTTTCTATAAAAAAGATTTGATGATTAAAATCTTTATCTTTAGTAGTTTTAAAGATATTTTGATTTAAAAAATATTAGACACGTACATTTTGATTAAATCCAATAGTTTGAGTAGATAAGTTTTGTGCTTGCGAATAGTTTCAACAGAGTTTGATGATAATACAGAGATATCATTTAAGTCAGGAATATTCTATTACAATATTCGACAAGTTTAGTGCTTTAGTTAGTTTTTTGAAAAATATCATGATAAAAATTCCGTGTGAATTGAGCCGTCTGAATGCTATGAAATTGTCTAGACAAATTGAAAATCAATACTAGCATTTTTCAAGTAATGATTCCAAGTTAAAAAAAAAACGCCCTAAAGTTCCCCCTACTTACTTTTTATAACGCATGAAGAAGTGGATAAAACTGTTGAATCACATATCTGCTAAAAAGTTAAATCCTCTATTCCACGATTTTTCAAATACTTCCAAAAAAGTAATATTAATTTAATACTATCAAACAAAATTTTAACATCTAAATATTCTTTAAAAAAAATCAAATTAAAAATTATTTCTTCAATAAATACCCAAAATTATTAAAATTACAGTGATTAATATTCAAAAATTTCATCTCACCGTGCAACTTATGTTCTTAAACAATTTTTCTATAAATTATCCTCTGTCTAACATCAAAACGTGCCTAGAAAATCAAGTTTTCCATCGAAACAAAACCTAAAAACCCAATTTCCTGACATATTCCACATATTAAACAATATTTCAGATCAAATAAAATCAGTAAAAGTCCCCAAATCAAGTATATTCTAGGGCAAGCAAAAATTCTGTGGTGTTTTCGTGAATTTCTCCACAAAACTTTAATCATCCATCACAAGTAAAAGAGAAGTAATAAGTGCTAGGAACATATAATAACCCGGCAACTTCAGCCAAACACTGTAAAATAGGACAATAACGAGGATAAAATCACTGCCATCCATTAATAAAAAATTTTTCCAATATAAATCCACAAGCTAAATTCAGAAACAATATCTAACCAAACAAAAAAAAACCATAAATCTCTGAAATACATCTGCTGATACGAGAGTTTAGTAATTTATTTGACCGAAGAGTCGATCGATTAAATTTGGACAAGGGGAAATGTTTATGTAATTAATTTGAACATATAAAATAGAAGGGGATGATCGGGGGAAAATAAGATATCCAACTAGTTCAACTTAGATATGATACGCTTGAGCTCATCAAAATTCCAAGCAGATCTATCAGTGGGAGAGCTTCATTCTGCTGGACGAAAAAGATTTTTCGCCCTCGAGGAACATCAATAACGGTGAATCCCACTGGTGTCACTGGAATCCTACGAAATTTTCTTCCTTTTACCCTCGGCACACCAGCCAAATGTCCCCTGGCTCTTTCCTAGGGAATTGTAGAAACGTGAAAGCGTCCTGTGCACAAGAGATGTGAGTAAATCACGAGTGCACGCGAACACACGAGCGTACTTTGAAAGTTAAGCCCTCTGGTGAGTGGTTAGATGGTTTGGAAGTTTATACCGTATCTATGTATATGTTTTAAGGTATAGTATTTGCTACTGTGGACATTCCAAAACGAATGGAAATGCGTGCATTCTCACTCTCTTTTCGCTAGCAGCATGTGCAAGATCACCCAACTGTTCCCGATCCCTCGAAACGAGTAAATGGCACTGAGGGGGAAAGACTGGCAAGAGTATAGGACAAAATACCTTGGAAATTCCCTCCACGAGTTGCCTTAGCATACGACCTGCTATAGAAATGAAAGCCCGCAGGGATACACGTTTTAAATTCTGTCAGAGTTCGGCTGGACCAAATACTCTGGATGCTTTTACGCTTCAACAATTATCCGCTAAGAATCGTATTTTTATTGGCAGTATACTTTTACACAGACAGCCCGCAGACGAGCACGTAGTGATGCAAAGTATAAAATAGAAAATCCATTTTCCTTCGCTACACAACATATATATATATATATTTTTTTATCAATTGAGTATAAGAGCATAATACCGGTTGAATTGAGTTGATGTAGCACCGTGAAATGATGTTAAATTCACACAGAAATATATTTCAAATATTTTTAGTAACTTCAAGATTATTTTTTTAATATTTAACATAATTTTTATTACATATTTCATTGCGTTATTAATCTCAAAAGAACTTTGAGTCATTAATCGTCTGATAACTCAGTAAATAAGCGAGATAATGAAAAATATCATGAGAGTTAAATAATAAGAAATTTAATTTTCTATAAAAAATGTAGAATAAATTTTTACTGTATTTTCCTTTGTTTTTGAGATATTTTAAAAAATCTAATGCTTAAAGCTAGAGAGTGAATAAACATCAAAAAAATTCAGCAACACCCTGAGGTCGTTTTGAACTTTCAGTTACAAACAAACTCCATAAAATAAGTATAGTTCACCCAGCGTAGCGTACACACGCTATAGTTTTATAATATAACAAAAAATATTTTACTGTCGAGAAGTTTATAAATTTGTCAACCATGTACATATTAATCAATATATATCCGCGGGGGGATATAAAAAAAATAAAGATATTATTCTTAGATACATAAACGTGACCATAGTATTTTCACTGGCGGCAAATAAACTCGTTGAAATATTTGCATTTGTCTTTCTTGAGACAATATCTAAAGGAGAGCACTCTCTGAATATCTTGGCGTGTTTGCACAATGTCTTGGAGGACAGAGATATATAGGATATTCACAGAGACGATTTACCATGTTTATATTTCGACTGGACAGTGCTGATATCGTCGTTTTTTATTGTCTTTCAAGTGACCTTCAGCGGATAGAAGCTCAGGTTGTCAGATACAATTTTGTTGGATCGTTTTTGTGCATGGCAGTATTGACAGACGTTGAGGTTTTTTGTTTAGGGTTGACGCGACGAGACTAATATAGTTTTAAACAAAAGGCCCAATGGCAGAGGAGTGACAGCGTCGTCATCGCGTAAAATAATGAAGGTCCTTATGAAGCGAAGTCGTATAGTCTTCTGAAGTAGTAGGGGACGAATGCAGCGGACATCACGGTATGCTCGCTCGTAAAGCTTTTACGAGAAGCATATAAAAGTTGGGGAAAGCGCCACTCGGGCTGCCGTCCACATCGAATTCAGCTTTTGCCACGGCAACGACTACTCAAGCTTTCAATATTCCTACTCGTGCTCTTCAGCACAGCCGTTTCTTATTCGCGGCTCTGTAAATAAAGTCTGGATCGCGCAAGTGATCGTTAAATTTCAGGCGCAATTATATATGCTGCACGGTGCGATAATGACTTGCTGCCACTTATGAGAAAATTATATATTTTTTAAATGATAAAATAAGCAGTGATGATTGATTGAAGGCTTTAGTTTGTGCTATGATTTTTGTTTTTCTTCACAGAAATAGTCAAAATAATTCTTCATCTGTTTGAAAATTAATTTTGGAGTTAATTAAAGTTAAATAGTCTTTTAAATATTTATTTAACATATGGTAATAATTTATTTATTTATTTATTTATTTATTAGTTAAAAAACCACAAAAAAATCATAAAAATAGCCAAATTTCCAAGGGGTGTATATGCTTTTGAAATTTTGACCGAAAAAAAAAAAAAAATTATTTTTTGCCATAAATTACCTCAAAACTTATTGTTAAAATAATTTCAATCATTTTTGTATAAACATTTTTATTTTAAATAAATTTTTCGAATAATAAAAAATTAGAAAGATGCGATTTATCAAAAATAAAATTCATTAAGTAACTAAATTTTTATAACATTCTTTTTTTAACTTTTCAATGAATAAGAAACTGTTCAAAGTGGAAAATGTGCTTACAAACTTCATAGAAACATTCCTGTCAAACTTCAGACTGAAATTCCTGATGATATAACTTCTACAACTCAATATATATAATTATCAAACTATTTTTTATTAAAGTTTATCATAAATACACCTTAAAGTATCATATTTAAAAATGTTCTGAAAAAAAAAAACTAAACTAAAATTACTTTTTTCTATTAAAAAATACATTTATATAGATTTTTTTAAAAACTTTTTCTTATTTCAAGTATATACATCTGCAAAATCTTATTATAAAAGGATCTACATGTGTGTTTATACCCTTCATTTATAGATATAATTTAAAAATACCGGGGAAAAGTCAGTGGTACATATCGATTTTCAATGATTTAACAGTCTGTATAGTATTTATAGCAGTCTGTATAGGTGTCACCGCACGAATGACTATTCAATAGCACAATTAGTCATCTGACACACGGTGTGGCAAAATACTTCTCTCCTTCCTCCACACATATATATCATTTCTTCCCATATTCGCGCGCGTTGTCCGCGACAGACAAGAGAATTAACGGCTTTTGCGCATTCGCTAGATGAAAAAATTCTTCTCACTGCGCGTTGTTTAGTCACATGAATATTCTATACATCATTTCATTAGTTGCTGCAACTGAATGATAAACGAAAAAAGAAAAAAAAAAATTTCAAAACATCCGCAAGACGCACAAAAATAAAAAAACGAAAAAAAATCCAAATCCGACAAGCAAAAATGGGTGAAAGAAAAACGATGTTTTCACAGATAAATACAACACTCCCAAGCACATACACTATGGCATGAGCTTTTGCACACAACTATAACCCAAAGCGAGAGGCGTAACTCTCGGGTTGTAATTCCTCATTCGCAGAAGCAGTTGTATATATGTATATTCCAAATGAAAGCTCACTTTCAACTGGTACAACATTTTTTTTTTTTTATTCACAACCTAAAACTCATTTTTTTTTCTCTTCTTTCGCAAGTGCGTTTGCTACGCGTTTCTCCAACCTCATCCAACCGCTTTAGCCTTGCCAACATTCTACACGAAACAATAAAAGCTTTCAGCTGCTTTGCAAGAGTGAGATAGTAAAGAGCTAGAAAGTTTTTTTTTATTTAGTTGAAATATATATACAGGCTGCCTTAAAAAAAGGATCATTTCAGTGTGCATGAGCTTTTTACGCCCTTAACGTCGTACAATTTTCCTCGGCAGCTTCCGCAAGATAATGTAGACCTGCTAGAAGGTCATCTTGACTGAGATTAGGTAGACACGCCTCCTAAAAGAGTTCCCATCGTAGCACAAATGGATTAGTAATTAAGCTGCGAGACGTGAACGTGGAAAAGGAGCAACCATTTCCCCCTTTCGTTGGTCTCTCAGTGTCATTCACCCTATCACCTCATCACTCGGCATCAATATCAGCCTGGTTTTGGCTCATTTATCTAAAGAAAAAAAAAAAAACTAAAAAATCACGATGTGCTTAAAAAAATCGAAAAAAAAATCAAAATATTGTTTTTTAATAAAAAAAATTTTTTATCAATTCGTTAATTATTAGGAAATCAATTTTGAAAAATTGAAAAATCCAAATAAAAAAACGTTATTACGTTAAAACACGAAAAAACAAAATAGTTCTTAGTTTTTTTCTACCTAATAATTAATAATTGATATGTTTAAAAATACATGCGACTTTTTTTTCATTTTATCATTGAAAACCTTTAATTCAACTATTTAATTATTTATTTCTTATAATTTTTTTTTTATTATTATTTTTTCTTTAGTTTTGTTCGTGAGAATTGCAGATTTATTTCATATATGTTTATACAGTGAGTTCTCTCATTGTTTTTCTCGTGTTAGTCCTCGCACTTCCTTTCCATCAGTACAAATAATTACTCGCAGTCATGGTACTTCTAATTAGTATATAGGCTGATTAGAGAATGCAGGCATTTAAGTCCCACGCCGAGAATTTACTGGAAGGAGGAAATGAGTGGGACAATAATGTACGTGTATGTATAGAGCCTACTAACATTAAGCTCGCGAGTATAGTGGATGATTTAAGCACCACTGCACACTTAACTGCCCCAAAAGTTTGTCCCGTTTTACGAATTAACTAACAGTTTTAATCGTATTACTTGAAATCTAGAGTTTGCCCTTAGTTTTCATTGTGTAAAATACACCTTAAACTTATTAATTATATTTGACAGTATCTTTTGATAAAATATTTTGTATTTTAGGCTTAAAATAATACCCTATTAACTGTGTAATGAAAAAAAAATCCAGTCTACTTACAGATTAAAATTTTTCTATCGTTTCTTTTTAACAACTAGAAAAATATCTATGTGGTTAAATTATAAAAATTTTTAGAATAAATTAAGTAAAGCAATTTTTTTCAGCATATCGAATTGACAGGCATGTCAATAATCAAATTGAAAATATTTTTTTTATATGAGTAAAAAAAATCAACAAATCAATAAAATCTCGTTAAATCACTTTGCACTGATTCTGACACGTTTTCCCAATATTCTAGGCGTCAATGGCCTGCGAGATGTGTCAGTTGACATCCCAGAAGCAGTGGCAGTTGGCTCAACAATCAGCCTTACTTGCTTATACGACATGGAGCAAGAAATACTCTACGCAGTGAAGTGGTACAAAAGTAAATCGGAATTCTACCGATTTCTGCCAAAGGAAAGTCCACCAATCGCTGTCTTCGGAGACTTTCAGAATAATATTGACGTAAATATGTGACATTTATTATCTACTAATAAACCAAAGATTCTCCATGTAAAAATTCCATATACCTACGCAACTTCATTTATAAAACACTCGTCAACTATACTGACAACAACAAAGTTTATATATATAATGTCGACAACATTGAAATTCAATAACGCATCACTCTATCCATACTTCACTCACACAAAGCAACCTTATCATCGAGGAAATGCGAAGCTGACACATTATAGTATATACTACCATGAGGAATATGAGGGTCAAAGCGACGTTTCTGGCTCTCTTGATCCTTTGTCAACCGTGGAATGACATTAAACAGCTAGTCTACCAGCTTGTTGACATAAATTCCAATCAAATTATCAACTTTAATCATCTATTCTTTATCCATTTATTATTTCATTCACATTTATATAAAAAAACGTTCCATTCAAATTAACGTTTAAAATTGTTTTTTTTTTTTTTTTTCACATGTCAAAAGTGAAAATACAACAAAGAAATTAATTAAAAATTAATTCTACTATAATAAATCTCATTATGACTTAATTAAACAGAAATTTTCATGACAAATTTAATAATTTTAAACATACGCATGTGGTTATAAAAATGTTGTAATTTTTTTTTAGTGATAATTTTCCTGCCTTTCCCACACACATGCCGACAGCATGCACACGCGAGTGAAAATGTTTTCAGCCATGCTCGGCATACCACACACACGTGGTCTGACAGGAGGAAGCATAAAATTTGTGTACGCGTGCCAGCAACACACAGGAGAGAGAGAAAGGAACCAAACTAAATTGATGGCACATGATTTATATCCAAGCCACTGTAATATCCCATACATACACGTATCAATAACGTAATTAATACTTGTTCACACACTGAGCTTGGGCGATAGAATAGATTTAACTCGGTCGATATTGTGGTAGTGGCGAATTAACAGAGGCATTCCAGAGTGTCTGGATGAGGTGATTAGTCTGGATACTGTGTGATACTGTCTGAAACGGGATTTTACGTGGGCTTTGAAAGAAAGTAGAAAAATGAATAAGATTTAATGATATGTACGGGTTTTTTATTGATTGCAGAAGACGAGGAGTGATGCCCACCGAGTGACTTTGACCAATGTGACGCAGGATATGGACGGGAAATATCGATGTGAAGTCACGACTGATGGACTTTTTCACACGTTAGTCAGGGCTGGATACATGCATGTTGTTAGTAAGTAAATTCGTGGGGTTTTTTTTAGTTTGTTTGGCTATAGTCTGTGTCCCCCGAGCGTTGACCGTTGTGGACGCTGAATGAAATGTATGGTGGATGCGAGATCCCGCGTGTGCTGGGCAAAAATCCGGGTCGTTACGCCCCATTTCAAGTCCCTCAGCATATATATACGAGAAAAGCAACTTTCCCTGTGGAGCACTCGCTCAAGATGGGTCATATATATTTTCAGCTCTGCCTCAGGGTATTCCCGAGGTACTTGTCGAGAAGCAGAGATACGCGATCGGGGAAACAGCCAAAGCCAACTGCACTACACCAGCCAGTAATCCGCCAGCTAATGTCAACTGGGCTGTCAATGGGCTACCGGTATGTACACTTAATACTAAAAATATAACAATAACATCGTGCTAACGGATAATTTTTTAATACTTTTTCATAAATTTATAATTTTTTAGAAATTATGCTGTTTTTTTTTTTTTTTACGTTTTTTCGTGATAACTCGATAAATAAACAAAATAATGAAAAATATTATAAGTAATAAATAATTAAGAATTAAATTTTCTACAAAAAAATATTCTATAAATTTTTTTCTATCTTCCTTAATTTTTGAGATATTGTCGTTTTTTTCACATATATCTAAAAAATAAGTCAAAATATGAAAAAAAAAAATTTATTAAAAATAAAAAAAGTGCATTAGAAATAATGAGAATAAGTTGGCGTATAAAAATTCCATGTTTAATAACGAGTTAAATAAAAGCAGTGGTTTTGACATATAATAAGCCATCTAGGAAGACTATTAATTTGATTCGTCATGGCAGAAGTGATATGTTTTAGACGAGAAATTCATGTTCCACTGGGTTGATAGAGTCGTAAGTCGCGATTTACGTTTCATCTAAGGCTCGACAAGATGAGGAAACGACTGAGGCATATACGCACTGCAGTATTATACCTCGAGCTGACTGACGTGTGTAAACGAGGGACAGGAAGTGACAAGATCCTGGCAATTCGCGCGCTTGAGAACGGGTAAACGACCCAGGGAAAATCGTCCAAGTCTTTGAGACTCTATCTCTCATGGATTCCAGTTAATTAGTTCTTTACACCGAGCTGTAACTATGTAACAACCTAGCGCGTAGAGCCCTTAACGAGTGAAAATCCGTCCGTTGATGCGCATTCTTCAGTGCCCATGAGCACGAAGAGTTTGCCCTCTCCTTCGATGTGAAAGAGCACTAATCCAAGGCCGACATGGCATATCGACGTTATAGCAACTACGAAATAACTCTTCCACCATCCACGTTCTCAGCATCACTCTCCATCCCGCGCCTGTGAACTGAATAACCGCACACCAAGCTAAATTACAATCTAATATAATTATTACACCCACTATATCTATCTCAGTACTATCCTGACAGCCTTTTTACACACTACCAGTCGACCTAATTTCAAAATCACATTTTTTTCAACGAATCAAAGTCTTGCCAAAAGAAAAGAGAGGATTTTAAAATGATTTTAAATGATTTTAAAAATTATTTATAGCTTTAAAAATCAATAATCTATATTAATTGAAATAACGTTTAGAGTATTATTTCGGCAATATAGTTTGGCAGTTAGTTTAGAGTCGTATAAACACCCAAAAAAATCTACAACCCCCTAACGCCGTTTTAAAGACGATCGCCAACTCTCTAAACCTCAAATCCATAGAAAATAATTAAGAAATATAGTGTTAAATGTTTTGCTTAGCAATAGAATTTTTTTTATAGTTGCATTAGAGTATAAAAAGCCGCCAAAAAAAATTTTCAACCCCCTAGCGTTGTTTTAAAGACCATCACACACTCTGAAACCTCAAATTTATGAGAAAAAATTATGAAATCTAGTGTTAAACGTTTTACACGGTGATGATATTTTTTTTATAACTACTTGACTGTCCAAAAAACACTCAAGAAAAATCAACAACCCCCTAGCGTCGTTTGGAACCATTATAGCTCATCCAGCAAAGCGGGCGTGCACATGCTAGTATTATATATTTCGAATAAATTAATATTTGTGATGAAGGGAGGATTATTTAAATATAAAATATACTTAATGTCAAATTTATATTTATAACATTGTTTTTTATTTCTGTCTCAGTTAAATTCGACTCACCAGAAGATAATCCAACTGAAGAATGACAATCGGTCGAGAACATACGCTGAGCTTGACTATGAGATATCACAGAACAGTTTTAGCAATGGTCGACTACAAATTGCCTGCCATGCAAATATTTTTCATCTTTACGAAAGAGAAGCAATTGTTTTTCTTGACGAAGAACGCCCAAGACTTGCATCTGTACTTGGAACACGCGATTCTCCTCACACTGCCAGTAAATTCATTGAAAACCACTCTATCAGTGTCATTAAATCCTGAGAAAAAATTCATTCAACGAATTTTATTTTAATAAACAATTTTTTTTCTTTCGCAGATGGAGCATCAAGACACTTTGCAACTTGGATCTGGCTTATAGTATTGTCGAATATATTATTTTATCTAAGATAACGGCAATTGTTATCTTGCAAAATATAAAACTGATGTCAGAATGAGTGAGAGTATTATATTTGTTAAACGCATATAGAGAAAAACTATTGTTTACGATGAATGAACGTGAAATAATAAGGAAAATCATGTTGCAAATATAATATGCGTGAATATAATTTTCACTCAAATATAAAATCGACAGAAAAATTTCGATGAATCAAATAAAAAAAAAATGTAATGAAGTAATGCTAACGATAATATACACTTCTTAACGGCGTATATTATTCGTGTACATAGAGAAAAAAATTTAGTGAATTACGTATACAAAATGGAACGTTATTGATGCAAGCAATTGTGTAATAATCTATACATAATTATTAACCATTGTGTTTAGATTGATGATATAAGAATATAATAAGTTAATATGAAACTATAAATATTAATGAAATAATGTAATGATGTTTTCTATCCTATAACGCGATTATTTTGATACCTCTGACAAAATGAGAAAAAAAAAAAAAAAAACTAACATCCCAAAAAAGTATATAACAGTAGTTTAAAAACATACGTCCTGTTCAATTTATTGTACAATGCTGTATTATTATTTTATAAGGAAAAAAATCATTTTTTTTTATTATAAATAAATTATTGATCTTCGTTGATATGAATAAAAATAAAATATTGTATTCTATGGATTTTAATCGCTTCTTCCTGGGGGGTTTTTTTTTTGTTTTAGTTTATGTGTATAGTGTAGCAAAATAAAATACTTTTTTCTTGATTTATATTAGAAAAAAAAAAAAAAAAAAACAATTTTACTGCACTAAAATTATAAAAATAAATTGTTTTGTTTCTAATGAATTAAATGTGTTCTTTATATATAAGTAATATTTCTTTTTCTGAAAGAGTGTGAAACGGTCTAAGGGTTTAAGTGCTCGCCCACTGCGCCAGAGTCCGCAGGATCAATCCCAGGTGACTAATTTTTTTTTTTTTT